>BSBK01001573.1:322500-365000 GCA_027943335.1 Chamaecyparis obtusa
GTAATCACTTGTAGCTCATTAATCAGGTTCTCAATTAGTTGTAGTTCATCAATCTCTACCTTTTGCATTGATGGAACTCAAGAAATATGAAATATACCATACACATACCAAACATGTATTCTACAACTATGTAAGAAAATGTTGTAGCTTGGTAAAGCTCTCCCTAGCTTAATATGTTTAATCACTACATTACATGACAACATTGCAAGTGCAAACTTTCCTCTATAGATATGATCTTTTCTAGTTCTCATATGCCTTCTTCTGTTCTTAGTAACAAATCTTCAAAACTCTCCCCGAGTTTCTCAGATTGTCTCTCCCTTAGATATATGTTCCAGTGATCTCTCAGTTTTTCATATTTTTTATCTCTCCCTTTGACAAAAATGCCAAATAAAAACATAAACATAGAACTCTATATTATCCATGTGTCTCTCTTTTATCTGATGCATACAATGTATCTCCGTATACTGATATGCAGATAGTTGTTCTTGAAATCTTTCACAACCTTAGATATAATCCAAAGTGTGAACTCTGCGTGCATCAACATGAGTGATCTTCTGATAAGATTAGGCTAATGCAACCTCTAGATCACATTAGTGACCAGTAGATAGGGGACAGACCCCAAGTCTAGTCCTCAAGTATTCAAAAGTTTCCTTTGGTAGAGGGTTGGTAAATATGTTAGCAAGTTTCTCTTTTGATGTAACATATTCCAATTTAACTTGCTTCTCTTGTACTTTTTCTCTTAAGTAGTGATACTTAATAAAAATATGCTTGGTCTTTGAGTGCATTACAAGATTCTTAGAAATGTTTATTGCACTTGTGTTGTCACAGTATATAATCACTAGCTCAATGATCACCTCATTCATTCCTTTCAACACTTGCTTGATATAAGCAATGTTTGAATAGTTTGTAGCAACAACAACATATTCTTCTTCGACAATAGATTGAGAAATACAAGGTTGTTTCTTACTTGTCCAAGTAACACGTCTTTCACCAAAGAAAAATGCTCCTCTGGTGGTACTCTTTCTGTCATCTATATTTCCAGCCCAATCTACGTCAGTGTATACTCTTAGTTCAAACTTCCCTTCCTTAGGATACCATAATCCATAGTCCTCTATTTTATTTAGGTATCTTAAGATTCTTTTTATTGCAACCATGTGTGACTCCTTAGGATTTGCAAAAAATCTAGCAACAATTCCCATAGCATGTGCAATATCTAGTCTACTATGCACTACATACATCAACTTACCAATCATAGATTGGTATAATGTCTAGTTCATCTTTGTAGTTTCATCATCTTTAGTCATTTTGCAACCTAAGACCATTAGTGTTCCAACTAGTTTAGCATCTTCCATGCAAAATTTTCTTAGTACTTCCTTTATATACTTTGATTGTGTGATGAATATTCCATCATTCTACTAAATAACCTGCAAGCCTAGAAAGAACTTAATCTCTCCAAACATAGACATTTCAAATTATTTTCGCATCTCATTAGCAAATGATTTAAAAATATGATCTTTTCCTCCAAAAATAATATCATCCACAAATATTTTAGCAATCAAAATAGTGTCATCACACTCTCCTTTCATATACAAATTGTTATTGTCACTTTTTCTAACAAAACAAATACTTAACAAATAAGTATGCAGCCTTTCATACTAGGCTCTAGGTTCTTGCTTTAAACCATATAAAGCTTTATGTAGTCTACATACCATGTCTTTTTTTTCTGGATCAAAAACCCTTCTGGTTATTCTATGTAGACCTCCTCTTCTAGTATCCCATTCAGAAAAAGCAGACTTAACATCCATTTGATAGACTTTAAACTTCTTGTGTGCTACATATGCAAGTAACATTCAGACTCCCTCTAGTCTAGCAATAGGTGAAAAAGTTTCACCATAATCTATGCCTTCCTCTTGTGCCTATCCCTTGCATAAAAGTCTTTCTTTGTTCCTTGTAACCTCTCTATTCTCATTTAGCTTGTTCCTAAAAATCCATTTAGTACCGATAACATTCATATCCTTAGGTCTAGGTACTAAGGTCCATGTCTTGTTTTTCTCTATTTTTTCTATCTCTTCATTCATTGCATTTACCCATTAATCATTCTCCAATGCAACCTTAACATTTTTTGGTTCAAACTTGAAAACCAAGGCATGTACCTTGTCTTAACTTCTTGTCATCATGCCAGCTTTCTTGTCACCAATGATTTGGTTCTCAGGATGATGTCTTCTAAAAAATCTAGCCAGTACTTGATCTCTTCTTTGTTGTTCATCCTATTCAGGTTCCTGTGATTACTCAGTAGCTCTTTCCTGATTGTCGGTTTCTCTTTGGTGTTCCTTGGTGTTGTTTTCCTGATGACCAGTTGACATAGTCTACGGTGTTGGTAGGTACTATGGATTTTCAATGTAAGTGAATCTATCATAGTCTTCCAACTCCCTTGTTCTTTCTTCACCATTCTTACTATCAAATTCATCAACTCTGACATTGCAACTTTCAATCATTTTATTAGTAACTTTATTGAAACACTTGTAAGCTTTTCTTTTAGTGGAATATCCAAGAAATATCCCTTCATCCCCTTTAGATTCAAACTTTCCATTTCTCTCATCTTTCAGAATAAAACATTTGCTACCAAAAATTCTAAAGTAACTTATTGTCAGTTTGTGACCAAAACCATAGCTCGTAGGGTGTTTTGTTTGTGTCTTTCAATTGTACTTAGTTTAGAACATATACAACTATACTGACTACTTCTCTCCAGTATGTCTAAGAAACATTCTTTTACAACATCAGTGTCCTTTCACAATCAACAATTGATCTATTCCTCCTTTCAGCAATCCCATTCTGTTGAGGTGTTCTTAGTGTGGAAACCTATCTTTTTATACCATGCTCATTAAAATAGTTAGTAAATTCATTAGAAATAAATTCACCACCTCTATTAGATCTCAAGTATTTCAGTTCTTTCTTAGTTTCTATCTCTACTTTTTCTTTTTACTATTTAGACATCCTAAATGCCTCAAATTTCTCTTTTAAAAACATCACAGTCATCAATCTAGTGAAATCATCAACAAACAAAATGAAATATATATCTCCATAGTAAATTTGTGTTCTCATGGGACCTATTATACACTAAGTTTTGTGCCTCTATTCAAGCTCTCTTGGTCTTGATAACTCAGTATAACTTGGGAATCATCTCCAGGTTGTGGGACCTATGCTAACTGAGATGAAACCTGCAAGTTCTAGGCTAGTTCCTCTTGGATTATCACCCTGATTTGCTTCTTAACATAAAAAATTAAACTTTGGAGGGAAAGGGATAGGAGTGCATGAAAGGAAATGACTGAAAGAAAATCTACTTACTAGGTGATGCACCAAAACTAGGGTTTGGATCTCAGTATAGAGGAATGAAACTAGTGAAAGACTTAGGTCTAGTAGATCACAACTTACTAAATAGGCTTGCATAAGTATTTCATAGAAGGGTCTACAAACAAAAGAGGGTATTCAAGGAAAGAGAAAGATTCTTTCACAAACAACAAGACTCTTAGGATTAAACAACAATCTATGACCTGCAAACAAACATTCACTCCTATAACTCGGTGTAGGATTGAGAGAAGACTGTTAGGGGCTGAAGTATACCCACAAAACATCTAAATCAGATCAAACATAATAACACACAGAATTACAGAAAGTAAGAGGAATCAGGAACCCTAAGATATCATTCAAAACATCGCATACACTTTGATCCAATAAGAGATAATCCACACAAAAAAGCATAAAGACAACAAGAATGCCACAAAATACTTTGTAATATCTGAACAATCAATGAAAATTACAATTGTAGAAAGCCAAAGGGTAGGAAAATTGCCACAAATTGCTCTCTGAGAAGAAACTTTCTTTTTACAATTACTGGATTTTGAGCTCTAAAGCTCCAAAAACAAAATATATACATCCTCTGCACACAGGCAGGAGTAAAAAATTCTCACTGAGGGGTATAGATCAAACAATAAAATAATCAACCCTAAATCAAGACAAGACTGATCATCAATATATCTCTGAAACATGGCCGATCAGCCTTCAAGTTGCGTGCCCATCCTTGTACTACAATTGCCTACAGATCAACAAACTAGACTCAACTACCTCCCTGCAACTCCACCAAGTATGTGCAAACTTGGTACCTTACTGGGACAAAGATCAACCCCTGACGACTAACCAGACCTCTTCATCATCTTCCCTTAACTGTGCATGTCCTCAGAAGTCATAAATTTCTAGCTACCTACACCTGCAACATTCTCATAGAAGAAAGCCTGCCAAAACTAGTCGCACTGCTTTGAAATAACACTGGTTGCATGATCGCATGAGCCAAAAAGGCTTCATGCGATCATGTGACAAGCCTCTTAGAATCTACCTCTGCTACCACATAGATGCTTAGGCCCACAAAATATCCCACCTATACCATGTGGACTGACTGGAACTGACCACATCAGCTGGACCCATAATAGAATGCTCGAAACACCAGAAGGATCCAATGGTGGTCACATGATTACATGGGATCAAAAGATCCCATGCGAACAAGAAGTTGTCATAGATTTTGAATCTATGAGGCCCATGTTACTGAGCCCGCTGCAACCTTCACTGACCACTTGGCAAATGAACATGTCACCACCCAAGGACCCACACCAAAGTCCTGTCATCACCCAGCTAGCCACTCGGAAGTGGACACGCCACCACCAAGGTCCCACCATGGAGGCTTGAAGACTTTGTTGACCATTGACCATTTGTCCACATGATTGCATGCGACTAGGAAGGCCTATGCGATCATGTGACCAACCCACATGATGTTAACTACTAACCCACCGAGATTCTAAATCTAACGATGGGTGCAAGATCTCATGGGGTCGGAAGATCCCATGAGATCTTATGACCACCATAGATCTCCTTTGTTTGCCTCATTGGGCCCCACTGATCAGGGTTGCGTGCTTGTGAAAAATGCTGCCATTAGGGAAGAAGAATTGTGAAGATGCGAAGGCTGAAAACAACTGAGGTTTTTGCTGAAGGTCGAAAACATCCTGGGTTTTCAGAGTGGAGGTCAAAAACATAGAGGGTTTTCGACACTAAACATTTTTTTGAAACTCTGCGGCCTGAGTGTTTCGTGCAACATTAAAACTTGAAAATCTCTGAGGACCTTGCAATTTAGCATGTGTGATTTGAACTCAGGGTTGACAATACATTGAAGAACATAAGGTTAAGGGCGCAAAGCATGAAACCTTGTGGATCAACTTCGCACAATGAAAATAGGATTGTGGCCAAAATTGAATGATATGAAATTTTGGGCAACATTTTGGCGACTTCTGTGGGATGTCAGCCTACTAGACATTGGACCAGTGGCCTTGAAGCAATCCATTGGGCATGGGGTCATCTCAGGAACACAAAAACTTTGACAAGGAGACAAAAAACTATGCTCGAGATCTTCTTGGAAAGCAGGAAACTAACCTAGAAAGCAGGGAAAGAAAGCAAGAAACATATTTACAAGAATTTACAAGAACTTATAGAGAGGGATTAACCTCAAAGCAAGGCTTCAAGTGGAAACCATTCACTGAGATTGGCAGGGTATCTCCTTCAAGAGTTGAAAGTTGAAAAGTGTTAGATCCTGTGCACTCTGTTATAACAAATGGTCCACCCCAAAAGGAATCAAACTTTGTGTGCTTGCCAGGTTTTGACTTGAACTCATCCCATTTGAGAACTACATCTCCAACCTTGAAGTTTCTGACCCTAGCTATTTTATCAAAGCTTTTCTTTGCTTGACTATGATGAAACACCATATCTTGCATTGATTTATCTCTAATCTCCTCTAGCTCCATCAACTGGGCATATCTGATTTGCATAAGATCACTTTCTTCAAATAGGGCATACTGAGTGGCTAAGTCTAGAGCTGGTAATTTAGTTGAAATAGATAACTTAGCCTCCTTGCCATACACCAACATGTATGGGGAATTACCAATGATTTTCTTTGGGGTAACTCTGTCTAACCACAAGGCAGACTTCAATTTAGTATGCCAGTCCCTTTGATTGTCTTGCAGAGTCTTTTTGATTATCCTAATCAGGTTCTTATTTGTAGATTCTGCTAAGCCATTGCCCTGAGGATAATAATTGGAACTTGTATTCAAATAGATGCCATTCTTGACTACCCACTCTGAGACTTTGAGGCCTATAAATGCTAATGCATTATTTGAAACTATAGAATCTAGAATGCCAAATCTATGAATGATGTCATCATAAAAACTTAAAACAACATTCTCATTAGCTTCCTTTAAAGCAACTGCCTTTGTCCACCTAGTGAAATAATCAGCTACAGTGATTATCCGCTTGTGTCCTGCACTAGACAGAGGGTTAATCATTCCTATGAAATCTATACCACACTTCATGAAAGGTTGATCTACTTTGATTGGTTGAAGCGGCAGAGCAACAAGCCTCTCTTTGCCTAAA
Organism: Chamaecyparis obtusa; assembly: GCA_027943335.1. Lineage (NCBI taxonomy): Eukaryota > Viridiplantae > Streptophyta > Pinopsida > Cupressales > Cupressaceae > Chamaecyparis > Chamaecyparis obtusa. The sequence continues at coordinate 328,969 of BSBK01001573.1, forward strand.
AACATAGCACACTTGATGCATTTCCTGACATAATCATGACTATCCTTAAAGATAGATGGCCAATAGTATCTAGCCCTCATGATTTTATAAGCAGTAGTCCTAGGAGAAAAGTGGCCACTAGAGGGACCATCATGAAATTCAAATAGGACCTCACCTACCTTTTCTGAATCAATGCATCTTAAAAGGACACCATTGTGATCCTTTCTAAAAATAACATTATCTATCAGCACAAAAGGAATAGATTACAATCTATAATACCTTCTTTTTGCTGAATCCAAACCTGCAGGACATTGTCCTATCTTCAAGTAATTAATCATGTTGGACAACCAGCTTGTTGCCTTATCTTGCTCTTCTACAGAATGCACCACCAGAGATGCATCCATGTATTCCAATTTCTTTGAACTTTCATCCTCTACTAGATGCTCACAAAGACCTCTTCCTCTAACCAGCTTGGTAGTCTAAATATCTATGTCATATCCATCACCTTAGTGATCCAACCAACTCTTTTCTCATTAAGGTCTTTGGAAAGCAAAAATTCTTTGACACTTGGATGAGTAACCATCAAATGCACCTTGCTATTGGTCAGCAAAGGTCTAAATTTATTGAGGCTCTTTACCATAGCAAGTACATGTTTCTCTACAAAGGAGTACCTTTATTCATACTCTTCTAAACCTTTGCTAAAGAAAGCAATAGGTTGTTCCAATCCTTCAGAATTCTCTTGGGTCAACATTGCAGATATAGCATCCAAACCTCCATAAGCATAAATGATAAAATACTTATTGAAATTTGGGTTTAACAGGGCAAGAGCTTCTGTTAAGGCTTCTTTAATAGCTTGGAAGTTAAATTTTCCCTCTTTAGTCCAACTGAAAGCTGAACCTTTCTTAAACATGGCTGTCAAAGGCTTGAGTAAATCTGCAATGTTAGGCAATAATCTCCTAACAAAATTTATCTTCCCTATGAAAGATTGGAGACCTTTCTTGTGATGTGGTAATGGTAGTTCCAAGATAGCTGCAACTCTCTCAGGATCCACTGTAATTCCTTCTTTGGATACTACATATCCCAACAGTTTTCCTTCATGAACTGTAAACACAGACTTCTCGGGATTAAGGGATATCCCAAATTCTCTACATCTTTCAAAAATCTGCCTCAGATGTTTGATGTGGTCTGCTACGTGCTTTGAGTAGACAGTTATGTCATCTAGGTAGACCAACAAAAACTTGTACATGAGGCTTTTAAAGGCCATATCCATCACCTTTTGAAATGTAGCACCTACATTTGACAAACCAAAGGACATCTTCTGATATGCCATGGTTCCCCACTTGGTTGTAAATGTAGTCCTATATTGATCCTCTTCTTTTACTAAGATTTGATTGTATCCTGAATAGCCATCCAACAATGAGAATCTCTCGGATCTAGAGACACATTGTAAAATTTGTTCCATAGAGGGTAGTGGATGGCAGTCTTTTAATGAGGCTCTGTTCAAATCTCTAAAGTCAACACATAACCTCAGCTCCCCATTCTTCTTCCTAACAAGAACAAGGTTGGAAACCCAACTAGTATGTTTGATGGGGTAGATGATGCCACTTTCTATTAGCTTGAGCACTTCCTTATGCATAAGTGGCTCAAGCTTAGGATTAATAGGCCTTTGCTTTTGCCTCACTGGTTTGGCACTAGGCTCCAATTCAATAGTGTGTTGAGCAAGGGTAGGATCAAAAACTTTGAGATCTTCATATTGCCAAGGAAAAACACCACTGAATTTTTTGAATAATTTGGTGTAAGCTTTCCTTTCTGAATCAGTGTTTACTTTTCCAAATTGTAAGCTCTTACCTGGCTCCAACTCTAATTCAACACAGTGTTCCTGCTGGACTACTAGGCCAGCTTTATTTTTCTTGACTTCATCATCCTTATTGAAGAAAGTCTCTAAGGTGACAAGACCTTTAGGAATCTTATTAGATCTAAGTTGTATCACTTGATCACCATAGTTCCATGATAACCTCTTTTGATTATGCCTTGAAAATACATCTTCTTCAAACAAGAATTGCAAAATTTGTTCATCATTATCAAACACTTGCTAATTGACATTGTTATCAGGAATAGATGGTCTGACAATCACTTTGATATGCTATTGATTTTCTTCTTTTGAAATGCTATTGGGGATGTCAAACTGAGATCCAATAGCATCTAACCTATCTGCATTTTGATTTAACCTTCTAGGGATAGCAACAATATTGAAAGCATGAAAATATTTAGTTGCATCCCAAACTCTATGTTTGTATGCTTTCAAAGTGTCATTTTTGGTTGCACTTATCCCTCTTACTTGGCTGACAACAAGTTCACTATCACCATATACTTTTAAGTCTTTAAACCCTCTTTTTCTAGCCCATTCTAGTCCATTGAGTAGACTTTCATATTTTGCGGTGTTGCTGGTGCAGGAAAAACTGAATCTAAAGGAACTATAATACCTTTCTCCTTTTGGGGACACCAGCATAGCACCACCATCAGAACCATGTCTGCTTCTAGCTCCATCAAAGTATAGTTCCCAAACCTGACTATTCTGATCTTTTGAGTTAGCATCCTTGAAAAGGTTGGGCTATATAACATCATTTTCTTATAACAAGTAGTTTCCCAAACCAGCATTCCAAAAAACATGCTTTGATTCTCTTTCATCTAAGAAAATATTAGGGATATATCCTATCTTAGTGCTTGTTTCACTAAAGGTTTGGAAATCACTATTATCAAATATGGGGTAGTTTACATTGATTGGATTAGACACATAAGGTTCTAAATGGTGTGCTACCAATTTTTCTGACTTAATGGTAACCTTGGTACCATATCTTGTGTGAAATAACATGTGAGACCAATTAGAAGATAGATAACCACCTATCTTGGCTATGAATTCTCTTGATAAACATATAGAAAACAATGTAGGGAGATCTATGATATATATGTCAAGGAGGATGGAAAAATTAGGACTAGCATGTAAGACCAGACTGGTATCTTTAGCCACACCTATAGTACTGATTGAGGATCCATCAAGTTGGGTGACATTCTTTTGGAAGGGTTTATATTTCAGTCCTAATTGATCAGCCACTTTCTTGGGCATTATAGTACTAGTAGCCCCACTATCTACCATGCAATTATGTACTAGAGAATCTCCAATAATTAAAGATACATAAAAGGGAGGCAGCTTTGAATTCCTAACTTGCATGGCATTGGCCTTGGAGATGCTACCTGGAGCCTCTTTTTCTTGATCAGTGTTGACCAACACTAGCTTTGTAGCTTCTTTTGTAGGTTGAGGAGTTGCTGCCTCACTCATGGCCTTCTTCAAAATGTGAGGCTACCCTGGAATAGACAAAGAGTCCCACATGGACATGGTGACATTCACCTTCTTCATGTTGTCTATAATATTATAAGGTGTCACAGTGTGTACTCTTTGTTGTGCTTCTACTATGATGGGCTCTGCCTCTTTTGGGACTTGGCCTTCTTTGCTTGTGATGACAGGAGCCTCCTTGGATGTGATAGGGGCAGCTTGCTGTAGTGGCTCTGCAGATGTAGTGGCCTTGGTACCAGAATCTGCTCTCTCCATGTCTTGGGCTCTCCTCTTTTCTCTTGTAGGAAACAAAAATAGCTTCATCATTGACTCCATTGAAGTCTAGTTGCTCCCAATTGAAGAGAGTAGTCTCATTCTCTTGTGTTTCTTGTTGAGGAATTGTCCCACTAGATGAAGGCTCTGATTGAGTATACGAGGCACTTTGGGCCATCATATCTTGATTCATTAATCCATTTGAACATGTATCTTGATTGTGAGGCTGATTACAAGGGGAACACCATTCATAATCCATAGCCATATTATTTTGGCTAGGAACAATATCCCTCACTAGATTTTTAGAATTGAGAGGTGTACGGTTATATGGTTGAAATGGTCTCTAATTGAAATTTTGCATTTGCCCTTGATAGCCTCCTTGGTATGGTGACCTATTTTGTTGATAAGGCTATCCTTGATTTTGGTATTGTTGATTAGGACCTTGGCCTTGTTGTTGGAAGAGTGGCCTGATGCCTTGATTTTGTTTCTTCAAATTTATGACCTCTTTGGTTAGAGTCTGCATCAAGTTTGTCATTTCCTATTAGGAATGAATGCAAATTATTTTGGCAGTCATTCTATAGCAGTTGTTGTTGCATTCATGACTTGGATTGTCATTGATGTCAACACAGTGATATTCTGGATATTAGCAGGAAAGCAGGTATAGTTTTGTTTTGCGCACATGTTGTATTGCAGATTGGATTTTGCATAGTTGATGGTATGTTATTTGGTGTGTTATTAACCTATGGTTAATAGCACAAAAATAAATTCATTCATTTGTGAGAGTTATGAGCATTTTGGTGAAAGTAGTGTTTAGACAGTGTTTCTGTGAAGCGATGTTTAGAAATTGGAGGATATCTCTTAGCTGGGATGGAATCTAATTTTGTGTAGTTAAATGGATTTTGGAGACTCATTAATGATGACATGGTTCATAGCGCAAACTTTGAGGATATGTTTGGAGAAAGTTACAGTATCTGGAAGCTGACAGTTTTATGTGAATTCTGTGTGTAGCGTGTAGAATTTATTATTTTGTAATTGAGGACCGACTCATTTGTAATTATTTGAGTTTGGTATATAAGAAGGAATTTTTTCCTTGTTTTAATGTGTACTATGAAGATTGTGATGCGAATATATGCATGAAGTGAAGAAAAGAGCTAATTCAGTGATGAAGGATGACTTGTGAGTATAGAGATCTGGAATTGTGATCTTGTGTAGCAGAGAGTGTAGTTTTGGCACAGTGTGAAGAAGGTAATATATTTCATATTATTCTATTGAATAATTATAAGATCTTTTGGATAGTGGGTTCAGAGATATTTTCTTGAAGCTGTTTGGGCAGTGGGTCCTTCTTCTTCCATAAACTCTTAACCGGGTTAGAATCTTTTAACAGGGATTCAAAATCTCCTAACAGGGATTTATATGTACTAAATGTATTTCATAAGACTCCTAACAGGGTCCATCCTCTAACAAGGAACTTTCATATTAGTGCATCATTTTGTGGGCATCATTCCCACCAGGGTTTACTCTTTTCAAGAGGTTCCCTAGTCAACATATCTTGTGTTATTGTCCAATTATGTATGATTATCTTTCTATGGTTGATCAGTACATTGATTATATAGTTTAAAGCTATTGAATGGTTAAATTATCTGATAACTGATTCACCCTCCCCTCTCAGTTATCTTGGGGATCTTTACTTTATAACAATTGGTATCAGAGCAGCAGGTCCTTGAAAGAAAAGTTTAACAACTTAAGGAGATCCATGGCGAATTTCAAAAAAGAAAGCCCTAAGTTTGGTGGAGTAAATTTTGACAATTGGAAAGAAAAGATGAAGACACATCTATTGTGTTTAGGACCAAGTTATTGGTTGATTACAAAGAATGAGAAGACTATCATTAAGGAAGACAATCTAGAGGCAGGAACTAAAGATGAACTAGATCTATTCATGTGTAACATACTTGCAAGGGAAGCACTTTTGTCAGCACTATCGGAGAATGAATATAGTCAGGTAAGATGTTTGAAAACATCTCATGCAATTTGGAAAGCTTTAAATTCTACTTTCGAAGGTGATGAACATGCAAAGAAAGCTAGATTACATAATTGGATTTGTGCATTTGAAGATATTAGAATGATGGAAGATGAATCTATTAGAAGCTATATTGGTAGGATGTCTGAGATTGTAATAGGAATAAAGTCTTGTGGAGGTGATAAGATAGAGAATGAAGTGATATGGAAAATTCTGAGAACTTTGACACCAGTATTTAAGCAGACAACGCAGATGATTGAACAAGTGATACCTTGTACATCAAACTTTTCAAGAGAGACTCTTCTTGGAACAACAAAGATGAACTTGAGATTACCAGGAGAGCTACCTAGAATGGAAACAACATTCAGTGCTCTTAACATTAGACCTACAAGAAGTACTAGTGTGAATGGAGACTATGCCAGCAGTAGCAGATCTGAGGAAGATAAGAAGATTGAAGAAGGTATTGCATTACTTGTAAAAATAGAACCAGATGGTAAGAAAATCTTTAAATGTTGGACTTGTCAAGAATATGGTCATTTTGCATCTAAATGTCCTAAAAGAGTTAAGAAGTATAGAAGCAACTTTAAACCTAGAAGATCTAAAGAATGTTATTATGCAAATGATGAAGATCTTGAAGTAGGAATTGAAAAACATTTAAGTGACAGTGATAATGATAACTTTGAGGAAATAGGATTTGTAGCAATTAAAGAAGAAAGTTCTGAATCTGATAAAAGGGAAGAAAAAGAATTAGTTTCACAAGTTGAAAAGAAATCTGATTGGATTATAGACAGTGGTTGTTCACATCATATGACTGGAGATAAAAGAAAGTTTTTTAAGTTAGATAATTATGATGGAGGAATTGTTAGGGTTGGTAACAATGCACCTTGTTTGATTAAGGGTATAGGATCTATTAATCTTGATGGAAAGACTAGCACTGATGATGTTTACTTTGTTGATGGACTAAGACATAATCTACTAAACGTTGGACAATTGGCTGATAAGGGTTATCAAGTTTGGTTTTTTGAGAAAACTTGTGTGATAAAAGATAAAGATGGAAATCTGATTGGAAAAGGATCCAGAACCAGAGGTAATGTATTTCAATTGAATCCCACTGAGATGACATGTTTGATAACTAGGATTGATGACAGTTGGTTATGGAATAAAAGGTTTTGTCATATAAACTTTGATAATATTGTCAAGGTGAGCACTACACTTGCGGTAAGAGATTTACCTAGAATTATGAAACCTACTAACATGATTTGCAAAGAATGTATGATGGCAAAGCAGAAAAGGAGTTCATTTCCCAACAAGAAGTTCACATCGACAGAGAAGCTAGAGATTGTTCATACAGACTTGAGTGGTCCTACTAGGACTAGAGGATTCTATGGAGGAAGGTATTTTATGATTCTTGTTGATGATTTTACAAGAATGATGTGGATTGCATTTTTGAAAGAAAAATCTGAAGCATTTGATAAATTTAAGATCATGAAAAGCAAAATTGAGAATGAATCTGGAATGAAGATTAAGTGTCTAAGATCTGATAGAGGTGGTGAATTTACATCTAGAGAGTTTAACACCTTTTGTGAAATGAATGGTATTAAGAGACAACTTCCAGCCCCTAGAACACCAGAACAAAATGGTATTGCAGAAAGAAGGAATAGGTCAATAACTGAAGCAGCAAGAGCTATGTTGTTTGAAAATGATTTGGCTAAGACTTTTTGGAGAGAAGTAGTGAACACAATAGTATACACTATGAATAGAGTACAAATCAGAGCAGATACAAACAAGACACCTTATGAATTATGGTTTGGACATACACCCTCAGTTAAGTATTTTAGAATTTTTGGAAGTAAATGTTATATAAAGAAAGATGATGATATAGGAAAGTTTGATCCTAGAAGTGATGAAGGAATATTTCTTGGATATTCTTTAAAAAGGAAAGCATATAGATGTTATAACAAAATAACTAAGAATATTGTTGAAAGTGCAAATGTAAAAGTTAATGAGAAGTTTAAAATTTAGGAAAGAATGCTTGATTATGAATTTGATGGAGAAGCACAACCTCAGCCTAACATTGAAAATGCAGAATTATTTTTTGAAACTAATAGTGATTTGCTGAATGAAAGTCATATTGAAGAAAACAGAGGAGAAAACAGAGAAGAAAATAGAGAAGAAAACATAGAAGAAAGCAGAGAAGAATCTACAGTCAGAACAAGATCAGTAACTATGACACCTAACAGGTATACTTCAAGACATCACCCTATTGAGAAAGTTATTGGAAGTTTAGATAGAGGAGTTTTGACTCGAAATAAGGTACATTTATGTTTGATTTCTCAAATTGAACCTAAGACTACTAATGAAGCTTGTGAAGATGAACATTGGATTAATGCTATGAAAGAAGAACTAGAGCAGATTGAAAAAAACAAGACATGGGAATTGGTCCCTAGACTTGAAGACAAGAATGTGATTGGAACAAAGTGGGTATTCAGAAACAAGATGAATGAATAAGGAGAAGTGATAATAAACAAAGCAAGATTGGTGTGTAAAGGATATTCACAACAAGAAGGAATTGACTATGAAGAAACTTTTGCACTTGTGGCCAGACTTGAAGCAGTGAGAATGTTTCTAGCATATGCAACTTACAAGAAATTCAGAGTGTATCAGATGGATGTGAAGTGAGCATTTTTGAATGGTGAATTGGAAGAAGAAGTCTACATTGAGCAGCCTGAAGGTTTTCCTTTGACACAAGAAGGAGATATGGTATGTAAGTTAAAGAAAGCTTTATATGGATTAAAACAAGCACCTAGAACCTGGTATGCAAGATTGGATAAGTATTTATTGAAATTGGGATTTATAAAAGGAAAAATAGATAGTAACTTATACACAAAATAAATTGAGAATGGTTTGTTGGTTATGGTTAAATTTTTTGATGATATTATCTTTGGAGGAGAAGATGAAGCTAGTGACAAATTTGCAGATGAAATGAAGACTGAATTTGAGATGAGCATGATTGGAGAAATGAAATATTTTTTGGGATTATAGATAACACAAAGCAAGGAAGGTATATTTGTAAGTCAGACTAAGTATTTGAATGACTTATTGAAAAGATTTGGAATGGAAGATTTTAAACCTGTTGGAACACCTATGGTAATTAGACATAAGTTATCTAGCAAAGATGAGACACCAACAGTTGAGCAGAAAAAGTATAGATCTATGATTGGAGGATTGTAGTACTTGACACATACAAGACCTGATATAGCACATTCAGTGGGGATTGTAGCAAGATTTCAAGAAGAACCTAGAGAATCACATTATGCAGGAGTAAAGAGGATATTGAGATATCTGAAAGGAACAAAGGATTATGGATTATGGTATGAGAATTCTAATGATTTTACTTTATGTGCCTATACTGATGCAGATTGGGGAGGCAGCATTGATGACAAGAAAAGCACCAATGGTGGAGCCTTTTTTCTTGGAGAAAAATTGGTCTCTTGGCTAAGTAAGAAGTAGAATTGTACTTCACAAAGAATAGCAGAAGAAAAATATGTTGCAGCAGCAAATAATTGTAATCAGATTATTTGGATGAACTAGATGTTGAAGGATATTGGAATAAAGTTTGATGAGCCTATTATTATACATTGTGATAACACCAGTATAGTGAGTATTTCAAAAAATCCTATTTTACATTCTAAGAATAAACATATTGAGATCAAGTATCATGTTGTAAGAGAGAAAGTTGCAGAAAAAAAAGTAAGATTGGAGTACATAGGTACAAAGGAGCAGATAGCAGATATACTTACAAAGCCTTTACCTAAAGATACATTTGTGTATCTAAGAGGTATGCTTGGGGTTATGCCCCAACCTATTTTTGAGAATTGATACAGATGATTGCATCCATCCAGTGGTATATGAGCCCTATTTTTCTTCTGGATTGGATGTTGGAACTTCCTCTATGGGGGAGTTTATGAGCTGAGTCATGAAGACTCTTGTTATTGTATTTTTTTGAAAAGTGTCTTTTGACATTAAGTTGTTGTTGACTTAGTGATGGAATTTCTATCATTGATGTCAATGGGGGAGAGATATACATGAAAAACATTGTGGATTGTATGAAAGAGCTGAATAGGAAAACAAAGCAAGATTTGATTTGATATTTTGCAGTGATGTTGTAGTATTGGATTTTTGGAACATTGGATGTTTTTCATCTATGTTGTCATCAATGCCAATGGGGGATATTTTTAGGAATGAATGCAAAGTATTTTGGCAGTCATTCTGTAGCAGTTGTTGTTGCATTCATGACTTGGATTGTCATTGATGTCAACATAGTGATATTCTGGATATTAGCAGGAAAGTAGGTATAGTTTTGTTTTGCACACATGTTGTATTGTAGATTGGCTTTGCACAGTTTATGGTATGTTATTTGGTGTGTTATTAACCTATGGTTAATAGCACAAAAAGAAATTCATTCATTTGTGAGAGTTATGAGCATTTTGGTGAAAGTAGTGTTTAGATAGTGTTTCTGTGAAGCGATGTTTAGAAATTGGAGGATATCTCTTAGCTGGGATGAAATATAATTTTGTGTAGTTAAAGGGATGTTGGAGAATCATTAATGATGATGTGGTTCACAGTGAAAACTTTGAGGATATGTTTGGAGAAAGTTACAGTATCTGGAAGCTGACAGTTTTATGTGAATTCTGTGTGTAGCGTGTAGAATTTATTATTTTGTAATTGAGGACCAACTCATTTGTAATTATTTGAGTTTGGTATATAAGAAGGAATTTTTTCTTTTTTTTAATGTGTACTATGAAGATTGTGATGCAAATATATGCATGAAGTGAAGAAAAGAGCTAATTCAGTGATGAAGGAAGACTTGTGAGTACAGAGATCTGGAATTGTGATCTTGTGTAGCAGAGAGTGTAGTTTTGGCACAGTGTGAAGGAGGTAATATATTTCATATTATTCTATTGAATAATTCTAAGATCTTTTGGATAGTGGGTTCAGAGATCTTGCCTTGAAGCTATTTGGGCAGTGGGTCCTTCTGTTTTCCATAAACTCTTAACCAGGTTAGAATCTTTTAACAGGGATTCAAAATCTCCTAACAGGGATTTATATGTACTGAATGTATTTCGTAAGACTCCTAACAGGGTCCATCCTCTAACAAGGAACTCTCATATTAGTGCATCATTTTGTGGGCATCATTCCCACCAGGGTTTACTCTTTTCAAGAGGTTCCCTACTCAACATATCTTGTGTTATTGTGTATGATTATCTTTCTATGGTTGATCAGTACATTGATTACATTGTTTAAAGCTATTGAATGGTTAAATTATTTGATAACTGATTCACCCCCCCCCCCTCTCAGTTATCTTGGGGATCTTTACTTTCTAACATTTCCTACATACTAGTTTGCATACTAGTTTGCTGACTACTCTTCATCTCTTGCGGCTCTTGAGAGAAATTTATTGTTAACTCTTGACCACTGGTGCTAGCTTGAGGTGCTGATATTGTGGGAATAGGGGTAAATGGGGGTACTTGTGCAGGTGCAATGGGATGGAGACTAGGGAAGATAGGCATGGGAGGTCTTCTCTGTATCATGCCTGCTTGGATGAAACAATTTTCAACCCTGACAGTAGTGTCAAAGGAAGGCATGGTCAGCTGATGGCCTTACAGAGACTGGGATTCTATTCCATGTCTTAAGGAATCTACTATTGTAATATGTCATTTGTTCTTGAGGGTCTCTCTTAATGGTTGTTAATTGCTCAACCAGAGACAAATTATCTGATTTATCCTCAAAATTTTTGCTCAATGCATCCCCTAATTCATCCCATGAAGTGATAGAACCAACAGTTAAAGTTCTAAACCACTCTAGAGCCTTACCTTTTAGAGATGATACTAATAATTTGGTGGCCACATCCTCTTGTGTAATGTTGTGTATGTTGCAGATGGTGGTCACATCTCTTATGTGCTCAAAGGTTATAGTTTGTCCTTCACCTATGAAATTAGGTAGACTCTTCAATGCCACCAAGGGCACATCATGATGTACTACAAAATTTAATGGACTCCCTTGATTGAAAGGTGCAAAGGAAAAATTTCTAGCCATTGTATGAGCTGGAATCTAAATATTAACAACTATATGAGTTGTATTTGCTGCTAGATTTAAATCTTCTTCTAGATCTGGGGTTAGAGATCTGCCTCTTCTTCTGGAATGAAAGGGAGAAGGTCTCCTTTTTGATGTATCAGGAGGTGTAGATTTAACTCTCCTTGCAGGGGATGTTCTTTGAGTTGGCCTACCTTTGTGACTTCTTCTTGAGGGAAACTCTAAAAAAATGGTGGGTTTTGAGTTTCTAGTCTTAATATTTCTCATAAGCCTTAAACAAGGCTAGCCTAAACCTTTGAAACTAGTGGAGTCACTAGATATACTTGGTAAAAAAACCTCTAAAGGTCTGTATTATGCAACCTGCATATCAGAGATGACATAACTTCAACAAATGAACTTCTTTTACAGTCCCATCGGGCGTGCCAAAAATTGTTATACATTGAGTTTTGTGCCTCTGTTCAAGCTCTCTTGGTCTTGATAACTCAGTATAACTTGGGAATCATCTCCAGGTTGTGAGGCCTATGATGACTAAGATGAAACCTCCAGGTTCTAGGTTGGTTCCTCTTGGATTATCACCCTAATTTGCTTCTTAACATAAAAATTAAACTTTGGAGGGAAATGGATAGAAGGAGTGCATGAAAGGAAATGACTGAAAGCAAATCTACCTACTAGGTAATGTACCAAAACTAGGGTTTGGATCTCAGTATAGAGCAATGACACCAGTGAAAGACTTAGGTCTAGTAGATCACAACTTACTAAATAGGCTTGCATAAGTATTTCATAGAAGGGTCTGCAAACAAAAGAGGGTATTTAGGGAAAGAGAAAGATTCTTTCACAAACAACAAGACTCTTAGGATTAGACAATAATCTATGACCTACAAACAAACATTCACTCCTATAACTCAGTGTAGGATTGAGACAAGACTGTTAGGGGCTAAAGTATACCCACAAAACATCTAAATCAGATCAAACACAATAACACACACAATTACAAAAAGTAAGAGGAATCAGGAACCCTAAGATATCATTGAAAAAATGCATACACTTTGATCCAATAAGAGATAATCCACACAAGAAAGCATAAGGACAACAAGAATGTCACAAAATACTTTGCAATATCTGAATAATCAATGAAAATTACAATTGTAGAAAGCCAAAGGGTAGGAAAATTGCCACAAATTGCTGTCTGAGAAAGAAAATTTCTTTTTACAATTGCTGGATTCTAAGCTCTAAAGCTCCAAAAACAAAATATATACATCCTCTATAGATAGGTAGGAGTAAAAAATTGTCACTGAGGGGTACAGATCAAATAATAAAATAATCAACCCTAAATAAAGACAAGACTGATCATCAATATATCTCTAAAACATGGTCGATCAGCCTTCAAGTTGCATGCCCATCCCTATACTACAATTGCCTATAGATCAACAACCTGGACTCAACTACCTCCTTGCAACCCCACCAAGTATGCGCAAACTAGTACCTTGCTGGGACAAAGATCAACCCCTGATGGTCGGCTGGACCTCTTCATCATCTTCCCTTAACTGCGCATGTCCTTAGAAGTCATAAATTTCTAGCTACCCACACCTACAACATTCTCACAGAAGAAAGCCCGCCAAAAATGGCCGCACTGCTTTGAAATAATACTGGTTGCATGATCTCATGAGCCAAAAAGGCTTCATGTGATCAGGTGAAAAGCCTCTTAGAATCTACCTCTACTGCCCTAGATGCTCAGGCCCACAAAATATCCCACCTGTATGATGTGGACTGACTGGAACTGACCACATTGGCTGGACCCATGATAGAATGCCCGAAACACTAGAAGGATCCAACGATGGTCGCATGAGCACATGGGATCGGAAGATCCCATGAAAACATGTGACCACCATAGATTTTGAATCTATGGGGCCCATGTTACTAGGCCCGCTGCAACCTTCATTGACCACTTGGTAAACAGACACATCACTGCCCAAGGACCCACACCAAAGTCCTATCATCACCCAACCAGCCACTGGGAAGTGGACATGCCACCACCCAAGGTCCCACCACAGAGGCTTGAAGACTTTTTTGATTGTTGACCGTTTGTCACATGATCGCATGCGGCTAGGAAGGCCTATGCGATCATGTGACAAATCGCATGATGTTAACTGCCGACCCACTGAGATTCTAAATCTAATGGCGAGCACAAGATCTCATGGGGTTGGAAGATCCCATGAGATCTTATGACTACTGTAGATCTCCTTTGTTTGCCTCATTGGGCCCCACTGATTGGGGTTGTGCACTTGTGAAAAATGCTGCGATCAAGGAAGAAGAACTGTGAAGATGCGAAGGCCTAAAATAACTGAGGTTTTCACTGAAGATTGAAAACATCCTGGGTTTTCATAGCGGAGGTTGAAAACATAGAGGGTTTTCGACACTGAACATTTTTTTGAAACTCTACGGCCTGAGTGTTTCGTGCAACATTAAAACTTGAAAATCTCTGAGGGCCTTGCGATTTAGCATGTGCGATCTAAACTGGGGGTTGACAATACATTGAAGAACATAAGGTTAAGGGTGCAAAGCATGAAACCTTGTGGATCAACTTCACACAATGAAAATAGGATTGTGGCCAAAATTGAATGATATGAAATTTTGGGCAACTGGACCACATAGGTCAGTGTGAACTAGTTCCAAAATTCTCTTTGTTGAATAGTCTTTACTCTTAAAACTAGATTTTTTCATTTTACCCTTTTGACATTCATGAGACATAACATGATTCGTCTTTGCTAGGCTAGGAAGACCTCTAACCTTTTTCTTTCTACTAATTTTAATCATGTTATCAAAGTTTACATGACATAACCTTTTATGCCACAACCATGCATCCTCATTTTTCATCATTAAATAGTAATACTTATCATTGTCAAGATAAAACAAGTTACCTTTAGTTTGTGCTCCTATTCCAATAAGGTTTCCTTCACCATCAAATATCTTTACCTTCTTGCTCTCAAAAGCTACTTGTTGACCTAAGTTTTTAAGTTGGGCCACACTTAGCAAGTTATAATTTATTCCTTCTACCCAATAAGAATTATCACATTTCATTTTATCATTTATCAGTAAGATCTCTTTCATCTAACCATACATGGTGTATCATTACCCATTTTTATAAATCCTCCATTAAATTGCTAAAGATGATCAAATTTTTCTTCATCACCAGTCTGTTAGGAATAAGGTGTCTCAACCTTGGATAATTCCTATTCTTATTATTTGTTTTGTAAAATGTATTTCTTGCAAATAATGTTGATGTGTCAGCATTTTGAATTGTGTGTAAGGAGATCATGGCTAAAATGGTTATGACGGATTCCTATGACATGTAAGAGCTATGTTAGGAAGATTCAATGATAGGTGAAGACATGTGGCAACTGATAAAGTTGAGTACTGGACACTCTTCCCCAATTGTGGGGTTCGGGGCATCACCTCAAAATTTTTTTTGGGGTTCCTATTTTCTCGGAGAATGGTAAAACCCTAATACGGTTATCTTTGGGAGTAGCCCTAAAAAGTGAAGTGCATGATATAAGCTTTTTTAGGGTTGCGAAGAGATATGATGCGAGTGTATTGTTGGAAAATTTTATGCTGTCATGATTTGTCTTCAAGGGTTTAGAAATCTTCTGAAAGAACTTGCATTGCAAGTGTATTGTAAGCTATAATATTTTTGATCAATACATTGTGCAGGTTTTGGAGTGCTGGGGTTTTTACCGAAAGGTTTCCCCAGGGTATATCATTGTGTCATTCTCTATTTTTCTATATGTATGGTATGTGGTTGCAATATCTTTGTTAAAGTAGTTAATGAATCTAAAATTGTAAGGATTTAAAAGAATTTTGCACAATACTCTCCTATAGAGATTAGAGTAGGAAGCTGTTTCCACACCTGAGTTTCCTTACATAGTCATGTGATGGGTACAACCACTATCAATGATCCATCTATCATTTTTATTAACTTTAGAAATGAGTGTTGTCTCTACATACCTTTCTTCTTCTTTAGAATCATCCTTCATCGTAACAAAAACTACTTCAACATCATCATCTATGTCGGTCTCGGTATCATTCTATTCAGCAATGTAACATACCTTTTTTCCTTTATCATTTTTGTATTGGTTATCTCTATTGTAGTCTTGATAACTTTTGTTGTTTCTCCTACCATAGCTTCCTTCACCAGATCGATCCTTTTTTCTATCATCTTCTTTCCTATTTGGGTATCTAGCAACAATATGACCAACTTCTTTGCAGTTAAAACATGCTAAAGGTAATTTACCCCTATATCTACCTTTACCTTTAGGTAGCCTCTAGGCCATAAGATCTTCAAGCTCATCAAGCATATCATTAGTGTTACTATCATTATCATCATTATTACTTCTACTACTAGACTTACTGATCTTCGGAGAAGTCATGAAAGAAGACTCAATAGACGATACAACACTATTATCATAGTTGTTCAGTTCAAAAGTTGTTAGCTTACCAATTAGATTATCAAGAGTGAGAGTATTGTTAGGTGTTGAACTCATTTCATGTATTGCAGATATTCTGATTATATAAACAGGTAATAAATTCCTTAGAATTTTGCTTACCACTATATCTTCATCAATGACACCACTAGATCCTCTGATAGCATTAACTACCTCCTTTATTTAGTTTGCATACTGCACTATATTTTCTCCTTCTTTCATTTTCATATCATCAAATCTTCCTCTTAAACTTACATCTTTGGCTCTCTTGACATTTGCATCACCACTATAAACTTGAGTAAGTTCATCCCACATTTCCTTTGAAGTAAGGCAATCCTTGACATCTTCAAATTCAACATTTGATAGAGTAGGAACAATCTCCATCATAGTAACATTATGCTCATGTCTATCTCTTAATTGATCAAGATTCAAAGGTCATGTTAGGCGGTGCTAAGTAGCCATTGTCCAATAGAGTGATGGCAGAATTCCCAATCCCATATATATGAACTCTCATTCAGCTTTGCCATATTGCAAAGGTGTCCTTATTCAGCTTTGGCACTTCCCTCTTATAAATTGTGTGATCTTTCTACTAAAGTCCTTAAAACTCTATTCCAAGCAACCAATATGCTTTGATACCAATTGTTAGAATAAATGAGAGGGGAGTGAATCAATTATCCATAGTCCCAATTATAAAATGTATCACTTAAAATAAATTCAACTTAATTCTGCAACTTGATAAAATAATAATACTACATTGTCTGAGTATTTACCGATTATCATTTAATTTCTCATAGTAATTACAGACCAAATAAAATATGCAATATGTAAAGTATGATAACCAAACAATCACCACATAAACACATAACACAAAGATTTAATGTGAAACCCTATAAAGGGAAAAACCAGCTGGGACCGGTAACCCAAAATATTTTTAATCTTCTGAAGTGAGCTTGTTAGATGATTTAACACTAACAGTTATCGTCAAACCAGAATTCACTATGGGGTTGATAGGATAAAAATGTACATTCTATGAATTGCATAATAAGACTTTCAAGTCCACTCGGTTAAGAGATTTTTATCTTACAATGGTTAAACTGAAACAATAGGTGATTTGATTAAAATACAACTTGATTTTGTAGATATTTAGATCTATTCTAAGTCCATACAAATCCTCTGATCAATATTTCTATTCAGTTCATTAACATTAAATAACTTACTATCCCTTGGTAAAGCTCTCTGACACTCGGTACTTTTCTATAGTTCAGTTCTTCAACCAGTCTGATAAGGCATGCATGAAGCTATGTTCACGTGATATCTCTGCAATCTCCTTCTTCTGGCATAAGTTTCACAATGAAACCCTAGTCTCTTAAATAGACAAGTAAACCATTTTCTTTTCATCTATCATATTTTTCCTCTTAATCTCCTTCGTTGATTTTTCTGCTTAAACCTTCCTCGACAGATGTGTCACGACTCATTTCAATTCCATCCTTTAGATCTTCTTCAAATTTTTTTAGCCGTTGATCTCATAATAAACTTTATCTTTCCACCTCATAATCATACACTTTACAGCTCATCACTTTCTATTGGCTAAACTAATCATTTAGTTTTTTTGTCCATACTCGGTTGACAAAGAAATGTGTCGGTGAACACAAGATTGGTTGATACTGTCACTCAGTATACACTACACTAGCTCGGTGTATACTGGAATGCTTCATTAACCGACCACACTACTTTGTAACATTTTGCTTCTAACTTCATAACAGATTACTGTAACATAATCAAGTCAACAATATGAAGTCATAGACTCATCAATAAGTTACCAAGATTATTCCTTATCCTCATCTGTCATATCCATCTTCTTCCATGTAGATATCTCAGTTCTTCATCTTTTCTCTTCTTTTATAGATGTATAGATATTTGCAACTACCATGATAAGTGCTATCAAAACTA
This sequence comes from Chamaecyparis obtusa, assembly GCA_027943335.1. Classification (NCBI taxonomy): domain Eukaryota; kingdom Viridiplantae; phylum Streptophyta; class Pinopsida; order Cupressales; family Cupressaceae; genus Chamaecyparis; species Chamaecyparis obtusa. Next base: position 347,090 of record BSBK01001573.1, read on the forward strand.
GTTGACATCATTGACAATGTAATGACTGATTCATTTATCTTACATAACCGTTCAGTGCTTGGTGATCTCTAATCACTTGTAGTATCAATCAGTTGTAGTTCATCACACACACACACACACACAGATATATATATATATATATATATATATATATATATATATATATATATATATATATATATATATATATATATATATATATATATATATATATATATATATATATATATATATATATATATATATATATATATATATATATATATATATATATATATATATATGCAAAATAATGTAATGGGGATGTGATATAAATGATACTAAATTATTTCTCTATGTATGGATAATGGGATGATATATTATGTGATGCAATATATGCAATGTGATGATTAAATAATGAATGAACTTTAAATGATATGAAATGCAAATAAAAATGAGACCAAGTGAAGTGAAATACATAACTTAAATGGAACTAAATGATATGACTTAAAAAATTTCAAAATAAATTTAATTAAAATGATATGATGTGCATCTCAATGAATGAATTGAATATGATGACTTCTATATAATTATATGACTTTAAATGTATTCTACATGTATATCTTTTTGTAAGAATTTGCCTAAGGCAAAGAATGAAATGCCAAGATCTATAAGCTCAAAAGATAGCACAACAATAAAGAAAAAATGATATGATCCTCAAATGACTAGATTCAATGATGATCAATAATCAAAAGATAATATATGAGTACAAAGTAGATGTGCTTCTTTATATAGGAAACATATGATAACTAGGAGATATGTAAGTGATAACCTATCAATCACAGTAGGTGTAATAACATGACCACCAAAGGTGGATTTTTCCTCCATTGTAAAACAAACTATGTGAAAACATCTGCAAAACTGAGAGGATGATAATAGGATAAGAGTCCTAAAGGTGGATCTCACACATAAAGTCAAAAGAGATAACAACTATCACCACGTAAAGTGGTGTTCTCCTACACCATGTGCTAAAATGAGATGCAAACTCCTATGTGTCTACTTGACAACTAATATGAAAATGCATTATCTTAAGTAAACTTAAATAAAGTGTAATAGAGAATATTTAATTACACCAATACTTTTAAATAATGAAATATGTCTTAAATGATCTAAAATATCATGAAATGAAATCAAAATACAACCTCAAATGATTTGATATTAAAAGTACATGATATGATGATTTAAATGATATGAAATCTTAAATGTAATAACACTAAATGATCCTTAAAGAAATCATGTGAGATTATATGCAAAATTAATGCATATGAAATGAAACACATGATATTTTATGAAATGTACCCTAAATGTACTCTAAAAGACACTTCAATGAAATTATCTTATTGAAACATTGCATTCACTTTAATGAAAATATAAAATAATGGTAGAATTAAATGGAATGCATCTAAATGGATAATTTAAATGCACTTAAAATTATATGATTTTGGAATGATAATTTTTTTAATGTCCAAGTACTCCATCAACTTTTGAGAGAATCGTATGTTTGAAAGAGAAGGTTCCACCACTTTTTCCTTGAAAATTATGCAAACTATCATGAAAGAAATCCTGAATGCAATGTTGTCATCCTTTGATCATTTTATCATTCTTTGTTTTCATCACTTATCTTTTGAAAATATTGCAAGGAAGGACAAAAAAGAATGGTAAAATTAAACCATGATGACCTGAGTACTCCTAAAATGATATTTGATGTTGCAAGTTAACACAAGCATCGAGGTATAATTTAAACAAGATAACCTAGGAGTGGATTGCATAAACAAACAAGAGTTTATTATTTTATTGTACAATTTCATGATGTCCTTGATGGTTCTTTGATTTTCATGTCCTTAGATGAACTTGCACAATAATAATAATGAACTCACAAGAAACAAAAAAAGAAAATATCATGTTCCATCCTCTTTTCTCTAGCTTGACACATCATAGAGTTATTCAAGGAATATGATAACCAAAGAAATCAAATGAAAATTGAAAAACCATTATGCTATTGTAACCTAGATTATTATGTAGAATTGATCATCCAATTATTGTTCAAGTTGTGATTCTATTGTTTTGGTCAATAGAAGTAATTCTTCAATGTTGATTATCACAATGTTTGGTTCATTTTGGTGTTGTGAAACATTCTTTGTGTCACTTGCTTGTTTGATATTTTTTATGCTCAAGTTTATTCTAATAGCTACATGATTTTTCCCCCTATTATGCATGATGGATGACTATGATTTCCTAGACTATGATAGGACCAATCTGATATATACAACAAGAAATGTTACTATGGCTATGTATAACAGATGTGGATGGAAGATGTTGATAGATGCAAAAACTAACTACCACATGTAGTGCATATTTTCCTGGTTTTCACCAAGGTACTTATCTTTTTTTTTTTTCCATTTTTTTAAATTGTTTTACTTAGGTTCATTTTCTTTTTTCTTTTTAATTTTGTTAGGATCAATAATATCTATTTTTTGGATTTTTCTCAAGATCAATATGATGATAAAAGGACCAATCCAGATAGCCTCAAACTTGACCATCTTTTTTTGATGTTGCTAATTATAGGGATTTTCTCTGAGTACTATATTACCCACTTGAAATGATCAAGGTTACACTTTACAGTTATAGCTCTTATTCATTCTTTTTTTTATATAGTTTGAGGTAATCAAAAGCTTGTTGGTAGCACTCATCGAACAATTCCAGTTCTTGTAGTCTTGAGACACTATAATCATCTTCAATAATAAGTCCTTTTAGTGATACCCTTAATGAAGGAATTTATACTTCAAGAGGCAAGACAACCTCTTCAATCCATATACAAAGGAATATAGTTTGGCTCCAATTGGTATTTTGATTCTAGTGTGATAGGCCCATAAAGTCAAATTGAGTTGGATGTGCTAATCTTATCCATTGTCATTTACTATTTTCTTTAGGATTTTTAAAATACGCTTATTTAGGGCCTCTTCTTTCCCATTCCCTTTTCTATAATAGATGGAATTTTTTATATTGTGATATGAAAATTGGCACATAGTGTATCCATAACCTTGTTCTTGAACTTCATTCCATTATCTAATAAAAGAGATGAAGAAATGTTATATCTACAAATCATGTAATTCAAGAGGAAGAGGGAGACTTATTTTTTAGTGACAGTGACCAAGGGTATGGACTCAAAACACTTGATGAAATACTCACTAGCTGTGATTATGAGCTTGTACCTATTTGAAGAGAGAGGAAACAATTTTACCATTAGATCAAGTGCTCATTGATAAAAGAGCCATGGTTTTATAAAAAGATGATGTTCCTGTGAGACCCCACCCCAAGCCTGTAATGTCCCCTTTTTTATTTTTATATCATATTTTCATCCTGTAATCAGATTATTAAATTAAAAAAATAGCACTTGAAAGATTATACAATTTCTCAATAAAACCCCAAATCAGGTATGCTCGAAATAGTGCCAAAAAATTTACAACTTCACATATTATTGATAAATCTGAAAGTAGAAATTTTTACATAAATTTGACCAGAATAAAAGCCTAAAAAATGACATTTCCAGATCTTCAAAGAGTTTACACAACAGCTCCAAAAAGGAGGACAAAAACAATGCTCACCGGGCTCTCGAAAACAACACAAAATAGCCCGGAAACACCATAAAACACTAATAATCTATCAAAGAAGTAGAATCAAGACCCATGAAATATATTTAGATCTATTTTAATAGAAAAATGGCTTCAATACAATAGAAACCCAAAATGATATGAAAAACTCAATCGAAAACACCAAAATCTTACAAAAACACACTCGAAAACTCACAAATCTGCACTGTTCAGCACAAGGGAAAACTCTACATGAGCTTTCACATGGAATGGCCTCAAAATCCTATCCTTAGCCCTCCTAGAAACCTAAAAAATCCTATCTTTTGGTCTCCTTCTCCATAGGTTTGGCAGCATCTGAAGAACAACAAAGCATTGAGCAAAAATCAAGTTCTAGAATGAGCCCGAAATGCCTCCAAACCCCTTTAAAAGAAGGCATAACCTTTAATCATGACCAAGATGGGTGAATTAGATATATTTTAATAATATTTAACATTTACTAATCCATTGGTTTCCAAAGATTAGCCCCTTTTCCTAAAACTTTACTTTTTGAGCCTGTCAGCCTTAGCAAAAGTTATTATTTTTAATTATTTGAAAAGGGGACATGACAAGTCCTCCCTCCAAAATATTGCTTGTCCTCAAGAAATGAAGGTTTGGATACTCAAGAATATGTTATCCTTCCCAAGTTGCATCCTCCAATGGTAATCCTTTCCATTTGACCAAATGCTCTGTGATGCTCCCATTTCTCAATCTTTTCTCTCTTGTATCCAAAACATCTTCTGGTATTAAGACTAATTTCCCTTCATCATAAAGAGGTGGTAATTATGTAGATAATATGGTTTTCTAGCCTAGAACCTTCTTTAGGCAAGAGACATGGAAAACATTATGTATTTTGCTATTTGGTGGGAGCTCCAATTCATAAGCTACCTCTCCTACCTTCCTTATGATCTTATAAGGCCCATAGAACCTTGGGTTGAGCTTCTCTGCCCCACTCCTCTTTAAGGTGCTTTGCTTATATGGACAAAACCTAAAAACTACCAAATATTCTACTTCAAATGATCTTTCAGTCCTTTTCCTATCAGCGTACAACTTCTATTGGTTCTATGCATGTTGTAGATTATCCTTGAGGGACCTTATTATGTCTTGGCTTTTCTTAATGAAATCACTTGTTGTAGGTACTCTGCTATCTAAAAGTACTAGATAAAAAAAAGAAAGGGCATAATAACCATAGAGAACATGAAAAGGAGGCATACCAATAGACATGTGATGAGATGTATTGTAACAATGCTCCCCTAGGTGAAACCATTTCACCCAAGCATGTTGTTGATTTGAAACATAGTTCCTCAAATATCCCTCTATCCATTTATTAACTATCTCTGTTTGTCCATTTTTTTAAGTGTGATAGCTAGTACTACTAGTGAGTTCAATTCCTACCAAATGAAAGAGCTCCTTCCAAAAAGAACTAAGGAATCTACTGTCCCAGTCACTGACAATGTTTCTAGGCAAGCCATGTAACCTCCTTGAAGAATAATTCTACCACTTGTGATGCCTTGAAATCAGATGCGATGGGAAAGAAATGTCCATAATTTGTTAGTCTATCTACCACCACATATATGAAATCCTTACCTTGAACCTTGGGCAACCTAGTGATGAAGTCCATGGAAATACTCTCCCATTTTTGTTCAGGAATAGGAAGTGGCTGCAACAACCCTGCAGGAAAAATCTTCTCACTCTTGTTTTGTTGGCATACCATGCATTCCTTAATGTGTTTAAGGACATACCCCTTCATACCCTTCCATGCAAACCACTCTCAAAGTTTCCTATATGTCTTGAAGTATCCTTGTTGACCAGTCAAAGGTGTGTCATGAAAGGTCGTTAATATCCTTTCCTTAGTTTTTGATCCTGGCACTAAGAACATCTTGTTCTTGTAATAAATCAATTCATCAACAACCTTGTACCTATTATCATCCACTAAATTATCCAAAATCTTGGTGGAAAAGGAATCTTTATCATACTCTAAAATTGTGGAGACTTTCCAATCAACAGAGATAGATGTTAAGGAGCACAAGGTGGGCTTCCTTGAGAGAGCATCATCAACCACATTATTCTTTCCTTTCACGTATTCAATATCAAAATCATAAGCTTGCAATTTTCTTACCCATTTTTGTTGATGATCATTCAAATCTCTTTGGTTCAAGAAAAACTTGAGGCTATTATGGTCTATCTTTACAATGAATCTACCACATACCAAATATTCTCTAAACTTATGAAGCACATGCATGATTGCAAACATTTCCTTATCATAGATGGAGTAACATTTCTATGATTGATTTAATTTTCTTCTCTCATATGCTATTGGATGTCCCCTTTGAGTTAGGACAGCCCCTATACCTTCTCCAAAAGCATCACATTCAACAACAAAAGGTAAAGAGAAATCTGGAATTGCAAGCACAGGGCATGAATTCATTACCTCCTTAAGCTTATCAAATGTTTTTTTTGCCTCTTCTATCCAAATAAAAGCTCCTTTCTTTGTCAAATCAGTCAAGGGGGAAGAAATCTGAAAAAATCCCTTAACAAACCTCCTATAGTAGCTACACAACCCAAAGAAACCTCTCAGCTGTGTAAGATTAGTAGGTGGAGGCCAATCCAAAATTGCCTGAATTTTTTGTTGATCAACATGTACTCCCTTAGAACTAATAATATGTCCCAAATATAGGATCTTAGTCAAACCAAACTCACATTTAGATAACTTAGCATAGAAGGACTGCTGCTCCAAGATTCCCAAAATAGTGTCTATGTGCTCTAGATGCTCTTTCCATGTTGTATTGTAAATCAAGATATCATTAAAGAACACCAAAACAAATTTTTGAAGATGCTTGCTGAATACCTTATTCATACAAGATTGGAATGTTTCTGGTGCATTTTTGAGGCCAAATGGCATAACAAGAAAGTCAAATTTCCCATAGTGACATCTGAAAGCAGTCTTTTCCACATCTTCCCTCCTCATGCAGATTTGATGGTACCTTGATCTTAAATCAATTTTTGAGAAGTATACAACACCATGTAACTCATTGATGAGTTCATCTATGCATGGTATGGGATACCTATTTTTTATGGTCTTCTTGTTTAGAGCCCTGTAGTCTATACACATTCTCATTGTACCATCCTTTTTCTTGACAAGTACCACAGATGATGCAAATGGACTAGAGCTAGGCCTTATGAATCCCATGTCTAGGAGTTCCTTAATAGTTTTTTCTATTTCTTCCTCGTAACCTCTTGGATGGCAATATGGAGTTGTTATAATTGGTTTCGCACCCTGTTATAACTCTATAACATGCTCAAAACCTCTATCTAGTGGTAATCCATGAGGCAAATCATTGAAAACTATACTATGTTTATCAAGAATATTTTGAATTTCAAAATGGAAATTACCTTGATTCTTTGGAGAGCTTGTTGGATGGATTAGGACTCCTATTGCTGATGCTACTTGTCCTCTTTGAAAATTCCTCTCCATCCTCTTTGTAGTGACCACCTTAGGTGCTCTATTTGATAAGCCTCTCAATAAGACTTCTTTCCGATTGGAATGAAATTTAAACTCCATAGTTTGATGGTTCATGTAATAGCCTACAATAGAGTGCAACCATTGAATACCCAATACAAGATCTCTCTCCCCAATGCCAAAAACATAGAAGTCATCACATAACTCATAATATCCTAAGGTTATCTTGAGTTGTTTCACCACCCGTGTGCAAGGCATAGTGAATCCATCAGCTACAGTAACATTGAATCCCTCAAAATCTTCTTCTTTAAGCCCTCTTTTCATGACAAATCTCTCATCAATAAAATTGTGAGTTGTCTCACTATCAAGAAGAACTGTCAACCTTTTCCCTGCTAGTACCTCCCAAATTCAAAAGGGATGGTATCTTGGGACTCTTGATAATGCTGCTAAAGTGCAACCCTTGCTGATTTATTTTTCTTTCTCTTCTTCTTCCTCCTCCTTAGTGTCATGAAATTCATCATGCTCATCTAAATCATATTCTGAAGCAACCTCAATATAGCACACTTAACCTTTCCCCAAACATCTATGCCCCAGAACCCATGGCTCTCTACAAGTGAAACAAAGCTTTTTCCTTCATAATTCACTCCTAGTCTCTTCATCTACCTTCTTTTTTGCTACATTTCTCACATTCTTTGGTGGTGGTGCTGGAAAAGTATTTTTCTAAAAATTCCACTTATGTTGCCAAAGATTTGGGAGTTTTTGATTAGTGACTAGTTTCATAGCCACACAAGTTTCAAGTTGCAAGCTTCTTTTGATAGCTTCCTGTAAGGTTAAGGGTGGGAAAGCCTTAACCAAACCCTTAACAGAATCTTCCAAACCATCAAGAAAAAGATAAACAATCCTCTTTTCACACATATTAGGTACCATAAAAGCCACTTTTTGAAACTCTTCTACATAATCATTAAATGATTTGGTTTTCCTCAACTTTGACAATTCTTTAAAATACTCTTCATCATCCTTGAGATCAAATCTATTTATCACTCTTTGACTAAAATCATCAAATGTAGTTACTTGATCATGACCTTGAGTAGTCATTCCATGATACCACCAATCATAGGCTTCATCTTCCAAGTTTAGACTTGTGAATTGAACAATATCACTCTCCTTCATGGGGTTAAGTGTGAAGGTCTGTAATATTTGTAGTCATGCTCTAGCTGAAATTTTATTTGTTCCATCAAAACTAGGTGCTGTAAACTTGCTTATTTTATTTTTGAGTTCTCTTCCACTTATGTTCTGCTCCCTCTTATATTCTTTCTTAGGCATCATAGTGTTCATCATATCCACATATTCTTTGAAAGGCACCGAACTATGAAATTCATCATCTAAGCCATTGTAAGTAGCCCTCAGTGCAATCAAGTTACTTGTGACCTCTTCCATAGGATTAAGGGATGGATTTGGTGCCAATGGCTCATTTGCAGGTAAGAAAATAATCTTTGTTGATTTAGAGGGTGCGGGTTTCAAATTTCTTGGCTCCTCTAAAGTGCTCCCTCTCTCATTAGTAGATACAACTCCTTGGAGTTTTTTTGTCAATAACCACAAAGCCTCTCTAGTTTCTGTGAAACTATCCACTGTTTGCTTTTGAGTGTTCTAGATGTCTTGGAAGAATTTTTTTTCCATCTCATCTAGGTCAGTCATACTTGTTCCTTCCTTGGATTTTTTACTTTTATTTTCAATTAGAGGTTTGATCAAATTTTTTTAATTCTTTTCTCACTGCAAATATCCCTTTTCTCTTTCACTTAGTTGCATGCAAACTTCTACAAACCCTCAGGCTAGCAAGATCATAGCTCTGATACCACTGTAATGTCCCCTTTCTAATTTTTATATCATATTTTCATCCTATAATCAGATTATTAAATTAAACAAATAGCACTTGAAAGATTATACAATTTCTCAATAAAACCCCAAATCGGGTATGCCCGAAATAGTGCCAAAAACTTCACAACTTCTCATATTATTGATAAATCTAAAAGTAAAAATTTTTATAGAAATTTTTCCAGAATAATGGCCTAAAAAATGACATTTCTATATTTTCAAAGAGTTTACAAAAGAGCTCCAAAAAGGAGGACAAAAACAATGCTCATCGGCCTCCCGAAAACAACACAAAATAGCCTGAGAATACCATAAAATACTAATAATCTCTCACAGAAGTAGAATCATGACCCATGACATATATTCAGCTCTATTTTAACATAAGAATAGCTACAATACAATAGCAACCCAAACTGATATGAAAAACTCAACTGAAAACACCAAAATCTTACAAAAACACACCCAAAAACTCACAAATCCGCACTGTTTAACACAAGGGAAAACTCTGCATGAGATTGCACATGGAATGGCCTCAAACTCCCATCCTTAGCCCTCCTTGAAACTTGAAAACTATCATCTTTGGGTCTCCTTCTCCACAGGTTTGGCAGCCTCTGAAGAACAACAAAGCATTGAGCAAAAATCAAGTTCTAGAATGAGCCCGAAATGCCTCCAAACCCCTTTAAAAGAAGGCATAACCCTAACTCATGACCAAGAGGGGTGAATTAAACATATTTTAATAATATTTAACATTTATTAATCCATTGGTTTCCAAATATTAGCCCCTTTTCCCGAAAATTTACTTTTTGAGCCTGCCAACCTTAGCAAAAGTTATTATTTTTAATTATTTGAAAAGGGGACATGACAAAGCCTATCATAGAATTTCACACTTTTTATTCATGGACTATGTTTTGAGACATTTATGAGATATTTTGGTACTATTTACATGTTTATTTTTAGTGCATGGTTATGATGTATTATCACTGGGAGTTTGGATTTGGATATCACATGACATAAATATTTACTATTATTATGTTTATTGTCATGACACCATTATGTGTTATTAATTTATGATTAGGCTACAAGATTTATAAGATATCTAGATGATGTTAAAAATGTTAAAATTAATTCTTATGCAATTTAGATAAAACTCCATCATAATTGATATAGATTAGGAATGACTAGTGTGACATGTGAGTTAATGAAACCTTGTTTTTATGATCTAATTTACATATGTTCATTTGGAAGTTAATGAATAAATTATGACGAATAATTATGGAGACTACAAGGATGTAATTTATGTGTTAGGGAATGTAAATGAAAATATTTATTCTACATTTTGAATTTTGATGATTATATTTATTGAGATTATTGATATTTGAATTGAGTGTGCAAGATCATGGCCATGGAATTTTATCAGAGAACCATGACTAACCCTATGTAAATTATGTAAAGCCAAGGTTGCATCTATAGAAGAGACAAAACCCCTTTGTAATGTAGTTTCTTTCATATTGTCAATGTGGTGTGAATATTAGTGACATTTGCATTCATAACATTTTGTATATTACGAGTGGATTTTCCAAGTGTATTGTGATGTGGTGTCAATTGAGACACTTGTATAAATAATGTGGCATGGCATGTCCACCTAGAGAGATTGAGTGTCCACCCTTCCCACTTGATACCTACTTGTGTCTTCCATAAGGACCACTTAGTTTGTGAGCCCAAAGCAAGGTCAAATCCATTCGAACCCATAGGGGAAATTACAAGGGATTTTTGAGGGGTCATGATGAAGGGTGCTCCCCTTAATACCACAAACACATAACAGAAATAGAGAAACAAGAACAATAATATGCAAGAATAGAAAATTGGCTTCTTATTATCTCCACAAATGTGGAATTACAAACTTTAAGAATTACAATATGCAAAGCCACATGGGCATTCCCTTACAATATTTTGTAGGACAAAGCCTCGAATCAATACCCAGATCTACAACCCAAAACTGCCTAGACAACACTCTGGGCCTTCTTTATATAGGCAATTTCCACCACCCGAGAAGGTTCCAGAAATTTAGCCCTAATGGCCGACCAAACTTAGAATTATTTTATTTTACAATTTATTACATCAAAGTCGGCTCAAAATGAGTTTTGAAACCTAAACATAAATTTTGAAGGAAAATTATTTTCTGCCATTTCAGGTGGCCTGACTTCCGGAGACCATAAGTCATCACTAGTTGACCCGATTGACTATTATAACCCCATTTTGGAAACACCACGAAGCACTCTACAGGCTTAACTTGTGCAAAGCACCCGTCACCCAATTTTTTGACCTCATCCGGGGCCTCTAAAGCCTTCAAAACTAAGTTCAAAGTTTCTGTACCCTGCTGCCAATACCAAAAATCATCAATATCTTCAAAACTAGACCTGATCTAGACATGAAACTTTGCTGGCAGGCTAATATGACTGAGTTGAACCTCCGCATGTAAAATCAGAACATTTTGAGATTGTAAGGCCAACTTACTAAAAAAAACAAGTTTCCATAAATAGCATCTCTGCACAAGATAGCCCTTATTGAATACAAAAATAGAAATATTTTTGGGTGATGCAAGATTGCCCTTACACCCAGGATGCTCCTGCATCAGACACCTGGGGTAATTTGAGAAGTGACCCTGTCATGACTTAGGTGTGCAGAGGAAAATGAAGATGGTTAACCTCCTCCTTTGTTAGCCATGATGAATCTTCAATAGGTCATCCTTTCCATTTGACCAAATACTCTTCATATGTCCTGTTCCTTGTGCTTCTGCCAACATGACTGTCTAGTATGTCTTCAATCTCCTTGATATCTGAACTGGTTGCTGGAATACTCCATTGTGCTGCTACAACCTCATCTTCAACACCTCCTTCATGATACTCTATCAAATCTAAAATGTTAAACACTGGTGAAATATTCAGTTCACTAGGCAAGTCTACCTCATATGCATTTCTTGAATCATGCTTCTTCAGTATCTTACATGGCCCAAACTTTTTTATTTTCAACTTGTTATATGTACCAACCAGAAATTGCTCCTTCCGCAAATGAAGCATGACTTCATCTCCAACCTGAAATTCCTTATGCCTCATTTTCTCATCTACCTTAGTCTTATACTGCGCATTCATCTTGGTAATATGCTTCCTCACCTCCTCATGGATGTTCTTCAAGTGTTTTGCAAATCCTTATCTTTAGCACTAGTTATTTCTCCTTTATCTATCTTTCTCAACTCAGATGCATTTCTTGGACTACTTCCATATACAATCTGGAATGGTGATTTACCAGTGCTCCTGTTGACAGAATTATTGTACGCAAATTCTGCCTGTGGTAAAATCAAATCCCATCTTGTTGGCTTATCTCCAACCAAACATCTCAGTAAATTTCCCAAACTTCTATTCACCACCTCTGTCTATCCATCAGTCTGTGGATGATGTGATAAACTAAACTTCAAATCTTTCTTCAACTTCTTCCACAATGTACGCCAAAAATATCCAACAAACTTAGTGTCTCTATCTGAAACTATGGTCTTTGGCAAACCATGTAGTCTCACTACTTCTTTGAAAAACAATTCTGCTACATGAACAACATCATTAGTCTTCTTGCAGGGAATGAAATGTGCCATCTTCAAAATTTTGTCAACTACTACAAAAATTGAATCATGTCCCCGTTGTGTCCTCGGTAAACCAAGAACAAAGTCCATACTAATATCCTCCCAAGGCTTCTCTGGTATAGGTAATGGCTGATATAAACCTGTATTCTACTTCACTCCCTTCACCATCTGACATACTCTGCAACTCTGTACAAACTTCTTCACATCTTGCTGTAACTGTGGCCACTAATAATTTTCACTAACCAAAGCAAGGGTTTTATCACGACCAAAATGTCCAGCCAATCCTCCACTATGCTTCTCTTTGATGAGATTCTCCCTCATAGAACTTCTTGGAATGCACAATTGACTCCCTCTAAATAGCATATCATCCTGGATGATAAAATCCAGCCACTTCATCCTATCTAGAGTAACAGGTTCTTTACAATCTTTCCAAGCTACACCAAAATCAGGATCCTCTGGATACAAATTCTTGAGTTCCTTGAACCCAACCATCTCAATCTACATTTCTATCAGCAATAGTTGCCTTCTACTAAGAGCATCTATAACCCTATTAGACTTTCCACTTCTGTGTTTCAAAACAAATGTATAACTCTGCAAAAACTCAACCCATTTCAAATGCCTCTGATTCAACTTTCCTTGACTATTCAAATATTGCAAAGCTTGATGATTAGTATACAAAACAAACTCCTTAGGAAGCAGATAGTGTCTCCACTTCTTCAATGCTTGAACTATAGCATAAAATTCCTGATCATAAACATAATATTTCCTCTTGGCATCATTTAACTTCTCACTGAAATAAGCAACCGGTTTACCTTCTTGGCTCATAACAGCTTCAATTGCGGTACCACTAGCATCACAATCTACTTGAAACACCTTATTAAAATCTAGAAGTGCTAAAATAGGTTGTTCTGTAACTTTTTGTTTCAACAATTGAAAACTCTTTTCTACCCCATTAGTCCACTTAAACTCTTTTCTATCTCCTCTCATTATTTTAGTCAAGGGACCACAAATACTGCTAAAATTTCTGATAAAATTTCTGTAAAAGCTAGCCAAACCATGAAAAGATCTTACCTCAGTAGCACTTCTTGGAGTAGGCCATTCAAGGATAGCTTGTACTTTCTCTGGGTCCATTTTTCAACCTTCTACTGAAACTACAAATCCCAAATACACTAACTCTTTCTTCACAAAACTGTACTTCTTCAAATTAATCAACAATTTATCATCTCTTAGCTTCTCAAACACCATACGAATATGCATCATATGCTCCTCCAATGTCTTGCTAAAGATCAAAATATCATCTAGGTAAACAATAAAAAACTTACCCAGAAATTCTTTCAGAACCTCGTTCATGAGCCACATGAAAGTGCTCGGTGCATTGGTTAGCCCAAAAGGCATGACTAACCACTCATATAGTCCTTCCTTTTTCTTGAAGGTAGTCTTCCATTCATCTCCTTCTCTGATCCAAATTTGGTGATATCCACTCTTCAGATCTATCTTTGAGAAATACACAGCTCCACTCAAACAGTCCATAATATCATCCATTCATGGCAATGAAAACTTATACTTGATTGTGATCTTATTTATTTCTCTGGAATCTGTACACATCCTCCATTCTCCATTCTTCTTTGGTGCTAATATTACTGGTACAGCACATGGACTCAGGCTCTCCCGAATCAATCCCTTATGTAACAACTCATGTACTTGTCTATTCAACTCTTCAAATTCTGCTAGTGTCATTCTGTGTGCTGCCTTGTTTGGCAAACTGGCTCTTGGAATCAAATCCATCTAATGACTGATCTTCCTTACGGGTGGTAATCCATCAGGTACATTATCAGATACAATATCCTAAAACTTATTCAACAAATCTACAACCTCTACAGGTACATCCTCTACTTCTTCTTTACTAGCTTTTGGAATTAAAGAAAAACACACATGCTCATGCTTCATACCATCTAGGAATTTTCTTCCATCAACAAAAGTTATTCTTGCATTACCACATACTTTTTCTTCGGTCTCCTTCAATGGCTTTAGCTTATGTCGCACTCCATCCTTTGTCAGGGAATAGGTATTCGCATGACCATCATGTACAGCACATCTGTCAAACTGCCACGGTCTACCCAACAACATATGACATGCATCCATAGATATTATATCACATAGTACCTCATCTTGGTACCCCGCCGATTTTGAACTTTACCAGGCACTGTTCACTGACCATGACCTTGTGGTCATCATGCACCCAGGAAATTCGATATGGATGTGGGTGTTTCTGTCTCTTGAGCTTCAACTTTGTCACCATCTCTTCTGACACCAAATTGTCAGTGCTTCCACTATTGATAATCACATCACAAAATTTACCTTGACACTTGCATCTTGTGCGAAACAAGCTCCTCCTTTGTTCAGGTTCATTCTCACCACTCAGCAGGACTCTTCTGTTAATTAGCATTTCTCCTCTTTTAGCATCTTCAGAATTTGATGATCTGACATCTTCATCTACATGTGCAACTCTAGCCTGGCCTTCATTTCTCCTATCTGTTCTGCCTTGGCGCTGAGGACATTCAAATGCCCTATGACCTTCTTCTCCATAGTGAAAACATGTTCCACGAAAGCCTCCTCTTCCAGATCCTTGTCCTCTTCCTCTTCCTCTTTGATCTCTATTATTCTGATCTTGAAAATGATTGGAATTATTTCCTCTCTGATTCTAGCTGCTACTGGCTTGATCCTTCTTTTTTGGATCTTCATTTTGGCCACCATATGACCGTCCACCAGATCTTCCACCACGACCTCTTCCATTTTGTCTGCTCTCAAACTTCTTGTTAAGCTTTTCCTCTACTTTTAGGGAAAACTGGTATGCCTCCTCAATACTATTCATTTGAACCAGATTCAACTCGTCCTGAATACTTGGCCTTAACCCATTAAGGTATCGGGAAACTTTCTCCTTATCAGCTTCCGCATGGCCTATTTTGATGAGGAGTCGATAGAACTCCTCTGTATACTCCTGAACAGATCTTCCTGCTTGCTTCAAACTTTGCATTTTCTTTAGTAGGTCAAGCTCATAATCAATAGGAATGAACTGTCACTTCAATTTATCCACCATTCGATCCCATCTTGTGATTTTATCTTTCCCTCTTCTATTTCACTCCAATTGAATCTCTTGCCACCAGATATTTGCATGACCTTTCAATTTGGCCTTCGCAAATTTGACCTTATCAGGATCCTCAACATCTTCATACTCAAAATAGTCCTCACATTCATTGATCCAGTCGATCAATTCCTCTGGGTTAAGATTTCCAGAAAATGTAGGAACCTCAATCTTAGGTCTTTTCCTAATCTTGGAAATCGCCTGAAAAAGTCTTTCTTCCTCCTGATTCACAACTTTAGCTTCTACTTTTTGATATTCTTCTTCAGCTTCATCCTTGCTTTCATCTCTGACATTAAGATTCATTCCTCTACAAATCTCTTCTTGCAATGCTCGCACTTGTCTCTGCAGCTTCTTCCAACTCTTCCTGGTGCAAACTGCCTCACAGTCAGTGATCTATTTACACACTCAAGAACTCCTGCTTTGATACCACTTGATGAAGGGTGCTCCCCTTAATACCACAAACACATAACAGAAATAGAGAAACAACAATAATAATATGCAAGAATAGAAAATTGGTTTCTTATTATCTCCACAAATGTGAAATTACAAACTTTCAGAATTACAATATGCAAAGCCACATGGGCATTCCCTTACAATATTCTGTAGGACAAAGCCTCGAATCAATACCCAGATCTACTACCTAGAACTGCCTAGACAACACTACAGGCCTTCTTTATATAGGCAATTTCCATCACTTGAGAAGGTTCCAAAAATTTAGCCCTAAGGGCCAACCAAACTTAGAATTATTTTATTTTACAATTTATTACATCAAAGTCGGCTCAAAATGAGTTTTGAAACTCGAACAAAAATTTTGAAGGAAAATTATTTTTTGCCATTTCAGGTGGTCCGACTTCTGGAGACCATAAGTCATCACCAGTTGACCCGATTGACTATTATAACCCCATTTCAGAAATGCCACGAAGTGCTCTACAAGCTTGATCCATGCAAAGTGCTTGTCACCCCAATTTTTCAACCTCATTCAGGGCCTCTAAAGCCTTCAAAACTGAGTTCAAAGTTTCTGTACCCTGCTGCCAATACCGAAAATCTTCAATATCTTCAAAACTAGACCTTATCTAGCCATGAAACTTTGCTGGCAGGCTGATATGACTGAGATGAACCTCTGCATGTAAAATCAGAACATTCTGAGATCGTAAGGCCAACTTACTAAAAAAAACAAGTTTCCATAAATAGCAGCTTTGCACAAGATAGCCCTTATTGAATACAAAAATAGAAATATTTTTGGGTGATGCAAGATTGCCCTTACACCTAGGATGCTCCTGCATCAGGTCATATAGTCACCTAGAGTTGATTTTAAC
This sequence comes from Chamaecyparis obtusa, assembly GCA_027943335.1. NCBI lineage: Eukaryota > Viridiplantae > Streptophyta > Pinopsida > Cupressales > Cupressaceae > Chamaecyparis > Chamaecyparis obtusa. Next base: position 364,173 of record BSBK01001573.1, read on the forward strand.
CCATTTTTTACTAGTCCACTTCATATATCTATGGGTAGAGGGAGTTTGTAACTATAGGTTATCTTCTTTTGAGTTTGGGAAGCCTCTAAAATATTGATTTCCAAAGATGTCCGAAAATGAGCTTTTAGAAGCATGGCCTTGGGAAGACTATCTTCTATTTGGATAGAAAAATCTTGTCCACTTTTCTTATCATATTTTGAGGAACCTATTTTTAGTATGTATAAAAGGTTTGGGGAAGAGAAACCAATAGGAACTCACATTTCTTCCAAGGACTTGGAGAATGTGAGGATTTTGAATTTAAAGGAGAAATTGGAGATGGTTTCTCTTAGTCACCCACTCTCTAACTTTAGAGACCACTAGTGAATTTTGGAGGAAGATAAAGGATAGACAACAATAAAAATGGCTCTTTAACAATTCTCATCTTCATAACTTGTATTTTCAAGGTTAGTGGCTTTGAAGCTCTCCAATATTTCATTAATGGTGTCTTGCATATGGATTCAATCAATGAATAGAGAAATAATTTATTTTGATATATTGCATTTCATGTAGTTATGAGTGTGCTTGAGTCATTTTGTATTTTTTATCACTTGAGTTTATTATGTTGTGTTCCAAAATCTGTACATTATTTTGTTATTGTAAGTGTTGTGTAATGGGATTGTGCAAGGCCAAACTCACCCTTGGGAGGGAAGAGTAGCCTTGTGGGTGAAGTGAATTAGGACAACCCTCTTGGTGTAGAGTCTTTCTCCCTTGGAGAGAGGGATACACCATGGATTATGGGGTCCATTGTAGGCTAAATTTTTTTTTTATGCTTGGGGGTCATTCCTTGGC
>BSBK01001574.1:0-17500 GCA_027943335.1 Chamaecyparis obtusa
TAATACAAAGAGAGGAGAATAAGAAAAGATAATCTCTACAATAGAGAGGAAAAGGACCACACCCAAATGGTGCTCTCTCTCTATATAGGGTTGGAAACTGGATATAAGAGAAGACAAGCCACTTAGATGGTGGACATTTAGGGGCCACATGAAACTCATTGAATCACAATTTAAGTTGTTTACAATTTAATATATAATGGTGTTGAACTAGCATTCTGAGAAGGTTATCGCACTTATTTTTTCTCAATGAAATATATCAAGGACATTTTTCAAGCTACCAAGAAATCACATTTAGGAATACCTTATATTAATTACTTAAACCCATCTTCATGGCTTGGAAAAAATAATAATTTTTAGTGAAAATTGTATTACCTCAAGAGGAGCAGTTTATTATATTTTTTGTAAAATAAGCTCCAAGATGTGCTTGAGCTATTTAGAAAGTAACATTGAACATCCATGTGGCACGATTTAAACCCTATGTGATTTTGGTAACTCTTACAATTCCCTCAAGATAATCAATTAGAAATTGCAGGCAATGACCAAATATTAAGAATTTAAACCCACATACATTATCTACCCTTTGTGCTTCATAAATAGAAACTACATCATTATTTTTTAATCTAACGCAAATATTAACAACCATATTATGAATTTAGTATGGCTCTCCATACAGAGGAATATCTCGTTGAAGGCTTAAAATGTCTCGATGTCCATCCTGTTTTCAAATATTCTCGTTACAATAGCAATGACCCTTGCTCTGAATTTTGAGGGAGATCATTTGTTCCCACCATCGCATCTATCGCACCTGCCTCTTTATCAGTTTAAGCCTGATTCTTTAGACAAAGTTATATGAATTGAACTTTTTTTTATCTTTTGTGTTGTGTTGGCTTTAAAACTTTGTCCAACTTAGCACATATAAAAGAGGCACCCAAACCAAAACCAAGATTGTGAGATAGAACCGACCAAAAAAAATAAAAAATAATAAAAATAGTATGAGACATTCTGATGCAGGAGCATCCTGGGTGTAAGAGCAATCTTGCATCACCCAAAAAACATTTCTATTTTTTTTATTTTCAATAAGGGCTATTTTGTGCAGAGTTGTTATTTATGGAAAGTTACTATTTTTGGTAATTTTCGTATGTGCTCAGAATGATCTGATTTCTTTCTTGGAGGTTCATTTTGGTCATATAAGTCTGCCATTAAAGTTTCATTGCCAGATCAAGTGTATATTGGAAGATATTGAAGATTTTCGGTATTGGCAGCAAGGTACAAAAACTTTGAACTCAATTTTGAAGGCTTTAGAGGCCCCGGATGAGGTCAACAATTTGGGTGACGGGCACTTGTGTAGGTCAAGCCTGTAGAGCGCTTCGTGGCATTTCCGAAATGGGGTTATAATGGCCGAGCGGGTCAACTGGTGATGACTTATGGTCTTCGGAAGTTGGGCCACCTGAAATGGCGAAAAATAATTTTTTCAAAATTTTGTTCGGGTTTCAAAGGTTATCTTGAGCGACTATGATGTAATAAAATGTAAAATAAAATAATTCTAAGTTTGGTCGGCCTTATTGGCTAAAATTCTGGAACCTTCCCAGGCGGTGGAAAATTGCCTATATAAGGAAGGCTGTATTATTGTCTTAGGCAGTTCAAAATAGTTCTGGGGTAGTAGATCTGGGTATTGATTTGAGGCTTTATCCTACAGAATATTGTAAGGGATGCCCATGTGGCTTTGCATATTGTAATTCTGAAAGTTTGTAATTCCACATTTATGGAGATAATAAGAAGCCAATTTTTTGTTCTTGCATATTGTTGTTGTTTCTCTATTTCTGTTATGTGTTTGTGGTATTAAGGGGAGCACCCTTCATCAAGTGGTATCAGAGCAGGAGTTCTTGAGTGTTTAAAACAGATCACCGACTGTGAGGTAGTTTGCACCAGGACCGTGGCTAGGGTTTCAGCCCACATCGCGAAAATGCCTCCACGAAGGGAACGTGGTGAAAGAGCTGGTGTTGTAACACCTAAGGTTAGAGAGCTGCAGAGACAAGTGCGAGCATTGCAAGAAGAGATTCGCAGAGGAATGAATCTTAATGTCAGAGACGAAAGCGAGGATGAAGCCAAAGAAGAATATCAAGAAGGAGAAGTTGAAATTGTGAACCAGGAGGAAGAAAGACTTTTTCGGGTGATTTCCAGGATTGGGAAAAGACCTAAGATTAAGGTTTCTACATTTTTTGGAAATCTTAACCCAGAGGAATTGATCGACTGGATCAATGAATGTGAAGAATATTTTGAGTATGAAGATGTTGAGGATCCTGATAGGGTCAAATTTGCGAAGGCCAGACTGAAAGGTCATGCGAAGATATGGTGGCAAGAGATTCAGTTGGAGCGAAATAGAAGGGGAAAGGAGAAAATCATGAGATGGACCAGATGGTGGATAAATTGAAGCGACAGTTCATTCCTATTGATTATGAGCTTGACCTACTGAAGAAAATGTAGAGTTTGAAGCAAGCGGGAAGATCTGTTCAGGAGTATACAGAGGAGTTATATCGACTTCTCATCAGAACAGGCCATGCAGAAGCTGATAAGGAGAAAGTTGCCCGATACCTTAATGGTTAAGGCCAAGCATTCAGGAGGAGCTGAATCTGGTTCAAATGAACAATATTGAAGAGGCATACCAGTTTGCCCTAAAAGTAGAGGAAAAGCTGAACAAGAAGGTTTGAGAGTAGACAAAACGGAAGAGGTCACAGTGGACGATCTGGTGGACGGTCATATGGTGGCTGAAATGAAGATCTAAAAAAGAAGGATGAGGCCAGTAGTAGTCAGAATCAGCGAGGAAATAATTCCAATCGCTTCCAGGATCAGAATAATAGAGATCAAAGAGGAAGAGGAAGAGGACAAGGATCTGGAAGAGGTGGCTTCCGTGGGACATGTTTTCACTGTGGAGAAGAAGGTCATAGGGCATTTGAATGTCCTTAGTGCCAGGCAGAACAGACAAAAGAAATGAAGGCCAGGCCAGAATTGCACATGTAGATGAAGATGCCAGATCATCAATTCTGAAGATGCTGAAAGAGGAGAAACGTTGATTAATAGAAGAGTCCTATTGAGTGGTGAGAATGAACCTGAGCAAAGGAGGAGCCTGTTTCACACCAGGTGCAAGTGTGAAGGTAAATGTTGTGATGTGATTATCGACAGTGGAAGCACTGACAATTTGGTGTCAGAAGAGATGGTGACAAAGTTGAAGCTCAAGAGATAGAAACACCCACATCCATATCGGATTGCCTAGGTACAGGATGACCACAAGGTCATGGTCAGTGAATAGTGCCTGGTAAAGTTCAAGATTGGCGGATACCAAGATGAGGTATTGTGTGATATCATATCTATGGATGCATGTCATATGTTGTTGGGTAGACCATGGCAGTTTGACAGATGTGCTGTACATGATGGCCGTGTGAATACCTATTCCCTGACAAAGGATGGAGTGCGACATAAGCTAAAACCATTGAGGAGATAGAAGAAAAGGTATGTGGTAATGCAAGGATAACTTTTGTTGATGGAAGAAATTTTCTCGATGGTATGAGGCATCAGCATGTATGTTTTGCTTTAATTCCAAAAGCTGGTAAAGAGGAAGTAGAAGATGTTCCTGTAGAAGTTGTAGATTTGTTGAATGAGTTTCAGGATATTGTATCCGATAACGTGCCTGATGGATTACCACTAGTCAAGAAGATCAGTCATCAGATGGACTTGATCCCGGGAGTGAGTTTGCCGAATAATGCATCACACAGAATGACACCTGCAGAAAGTGAGGAGTTGAACAGACAAGTACATGAGTTATTGCAGAAAGGGTTGATTCAAGAGAGTCTGAGTCCCTATGCTGTGCCGGCGGTATTAGCACCAAAGAAGAATGGAGAGTGGAGGATGTGTACAGATTCCAGAGCAATAAACAAGATCACAATCAAGTACAGGTTTCCATTGCCATGAAGGATGATATTATGGACTGTTTGAGTGGAGCTGTGTATTTCTCAAAGATAGATCTGAAGAGTGGATATCATCAGATTCGGATCAGAGAAGGAGATGAATGGAAGACTACTTCAAGACAAAGGAAGGACTGTATGTGATGCAGGAGCATCCTGGGTGTAAGAGCAATCTTGCATCACCCAAAAATATTTCTGTTTTTGAATTCAATAAGGGCTATCCTGTGCAGAGCCGCTATTTATGGAAAGTTACTATTTTTGGTAATTTTCATCTGTGCTCAGAATGATCTAATTTCTTTCTTGGAGGTTCATTTTGGTCATATAAGTCTGCAGTAAAGTTTCATTTCCAGATCAAGTGCATGTTGGAAGATATTGAAGATTTCGGTATTGGCAGCAGGGTACAGAAACTTTGAACTCAGTTTTGAAAGCTTTAGAGGCCCTGGATGAGGTCAAAAATTTGGGGTGACGGGCGCTTGCACGGGTCAAGCCTATAGAGCACTTCGTGGCATTTCTGAAATGGGGTTATAATAGCCGATCGGGTCAACTGGTGATGACTTATGGTCTTCGGAAGTTGGGCCACCTGAAATGGCGAAAAATAATTTTCTTCAAAATTTCTGTTCGGGTTTCAAAGGTTATCTTGAGCCGACTATGATGTAATGAATGTAAAATAAAAATAATTCTAAGTTTGGTCGGCCTTATTGGCTAAAATTCTGGAACCTTCCCAGGCGGTGGAAAATTGCCTATATAAGGAAGGCTGTATTATTGTCTTAGGCAGTTCAGAATAGTTTCGGGTAGTAGATCTGGGTATTGATTCGAGGCTTTGTCCTACAGAATATTGTAAGGGAATGCCCATGTGGCTTTGCATATTGTAATTCTAAAAGTTTGTAATTCCACATTTGTGGAGATAATAAGAAGCCAATTTTTCTGTTCTTGCATATTATTGTTGTTGTTTCTCTATGTCTGTTATGTGTTTGTGGTATTAAGGGGAGCACCCTTCATCAGTATGAGTGGTTAGTCATGCCTTTTGGGCTAACAATGCACCGAGCACTTTCATGCGGCTCATGAATGAGGTTCTGAAAGAATTTCTGGGTAAGTTTGTCATTGTTTACCTAGATAATATTTTGATCTTTAGTAAGACATTGGAGGAGCATATGATGCATATTCGTATGGTATTTGAGAAGTTGAGAGAAGAGAAATTGTTGATTAATTTGAAGAAGTGCAGTTTTATGAAGAAAGAGTTAGTGTATTGGGATTTGTAGTTTCAGCAGAAGGTCTAAAAATAGACCCAGAGAAGGTACAGGCTATCCTTGAATGGCCTACTCCAAGGAGTGCTACTGAGGTAAGATCTTTTCATGGCTTAGCTAGCTTTTACAAAAAGTTTATCAGAAATTTTAGTAGTATTTGTGGACCCTTGACTAAAACAATGAGAGGGGATAGAAAAGAGTTTAAGTGGACTAATGGGGCAGAAAAGAGTTTTCAATTGTTGAAACAAAAAGTTACAGAACAACCTGTTTTAGCACTTCCAGATTTTAATAAGGTGTTTCAAGTAGATTGTGATGCTAGTGGTACTGCAATAGGAGCTGTTATGAGCCAAGAAGGTAAACCTGTTGCTTATTTCAGTGAGAAGTTAAATGATGCCAAGAGGAAATATTCTGTTTATGATCAGGAATTTTATGCTATAGTTCAGGCATTAAAGAAGTGGAGACATTATCTACTTCCTAAGGAGTTTGTTTTGTATACTGATCATCAAGCTTTGCAATATTTGAATAGTCAAAGAAAGTTGAATCAGAGGCATTTGAAATGGGTTGAGTTTTTGCAGAGTTATACATTTGTTTTGAAACACAGGAGTGGAAAGTCTAATAAGGTTGCAGATGCTCTTAGCAGAAGGCAACTATTGATGACAGAAATGCAGATTGAAGTGGTTGGGTTCAAGGAACTCAAGAATTTGTATCCAGAGGATCCTGATTTTGGTGAAGCTTGGAAAGCTTGAACAGAACCTGTTACTCTAGACAGGACGAAATGGTTGGATTTCATCATCCAGGATGATATGCTATTCACAGGGAGTCAGTTGTGCATTCCACGAAGTTCTATGAGGGAGAATCTCATCAAAGAGAAGCATAGTGGAGGATTGGCTGGACATTTTGGTCGTGATAAAACCCTTGGTTTGGTTAGTGAGAATTATTATTGGCCACAGTTGCAGCAAGATGTGAAGAAGTTTGTACAGAGTTGCAGAGTATGTCAGATGGCGAAAGGAGTGAAGCAGAATACAGGATTGTATCAGCCATTACCTGTACCAGAGAAGCCTTGGGAGGATATCAGCATGGACTTTGTTCTTGGTTTACCGAGGACTTAGTGGGGACATGATTCAATTTTTGTGGTAGTTGACAGATTTTTGAAGATGGCACATTTTATTCCCTGCAAGAAGACTAATGATATTGTTCATGTAGCAGAATTGTTTTTCAGAGAAGTAGTGAGACTTAATGGCTTGCCAAAGACCATAGTTTCAGATCGGGACACTAAGTTTGTTGGATATTTCTAGCGTACATTATGGAAGAAGTTGAAGATAGATTTGAAGTTCAGTTCATCACATCATCCCCAGACTGATGGACAGACAGAGGTGGTGAATAGGAGTTTGGGAAATTTGCTGAGATGCTTGGTTGGAGATAAGCCAACAGGATGGGATTTGATTTTATCACAGGTAGAATTTGCATACAATAATTCTATCAATAGGAGCACTGGTAAATCACCATTTCAGATTATATATGGAAGTAGTCCAAGAAATGCATCTGAATTGAGGAAGATAGATAAAGGAGAAATAAGTAGTGCTGAAGCTGAGGATTTTGTAGAACACTTGAAGAACATCCATGGGGATGTGAGGAAGCATATTACCAAGATGAACGCACAGTATAAGGCTAAGGTAGATGAGAAAAGGAGGTATAAGGAATTTCAGGTTGGTGATGAAGTCATGGTTCATTTGCAGAAGGAGCGGTTTCCAGTTGGTACATATAACAAGCTGAAAATGAAGAAGTTTAGACCATGTAGGATATTGAAGAAACATGATTCAGGAAACGCATATGAGGTAGAATTTCCTACTGAGCTAAATATTTCACCAGTGTTTAACATTTCAGATCTGACAGAGTATCATGAGGGAGGTGTTGAAGATGAGATCACAGCAGCACAGTGGAGTATTCCAGCAACTAGTTTAGACACTAAGGAGATCGAAGATATACTGGATAGTCGTGTTGGCAGAAGTACAAGAAACAGGACATATGAAGAATATCTGGTCAAGTGGAAAGGATGACCTGTTGAAGATTCATCATGGCTGACAAAGGAGGAGGTTAGCCGTCTTGGTTTTCCTCTGCACACCTGAGTCGTGACAGGGTCACTTCTCAAATTACCCTGGGTGTCTAATGCAGGAGCATCCTCGGTGTAAGAGCAATCTTGCATCACCCAAAAAACATTTCTATTTTTTTTATTTTCAATAAGGGCTATTTTGTGCAGAGTTGCTATTTATGGAAAGTTACTATTTTTGGTAATTTTTGTATGTGCTCAGAATGATCTGATTTCTTTCTTGGAGGTTCATTTTGGTCATATAAGTCTGCCAGTAAAGTTTCATTGCCAGATCAAGTGTATATTGGAAGATATTGAAGATTTTTGGTATTGGCAGTAGGGTACAGAAACTTTGAACTCAGTTTTGAAGGCTTTAGAGGCCCCGGATGAGGTCAAAAATTTGGGTGACAAGCACTTGCGCAGGTCAAGCTTGTAGAGCACTTCGTGGCATTTCTGAAATGGGGTTATAATGGCCGAGCGGGTCAACTGGTGATGACTTATGGTCTTCGGAAGTTGGGCCACCTCAAATGGCGAAAAATAATTTTCTTGAAAATTTCTTTTCGGGTTTCAAAGGTTATCTTGAGCCGACTATGATGTAATAAAATGTAAAATAAAATAATTCTAAGTTTGGTCGGCCTTATTGGCTAAAATTCTGGAACCTTCCCAGGCGGTGGAAAATTGCCTATATAAGGAATGTTGTATTATTGTCTTAGGCAGTTCAGAATAGTTCTGGGTAGTAGATCTAGGTATTGATTTGAGGCTTTGTCCTACAGAATATTGTAAGGGAATGCCCATGTGGCTTTGCATATTGTAATTCTGAAAGTTTGTAATTCCACATTTGTGGAGATAATAAGAAGCCAATTTTCTGTTCTTGCATATTGTTGTTGTTTCTCTATTTCTGTTATGTGTTTGTGGTATTAAGGGGAGAACCCTTCATCACATTCGAAGCGGGTTTTGCCCACAGTGAAAAATCTTATCGGCTAACAAGGTAAAACTACACAATACACCAAAATAGGTCATAAAATATTCCATGTCAAATATTATATGATGATTTTCCACCATAAGAACCACATTTCATTTTTTAAGCCCTCTTTATAGTTCACTTTTCATATTCATAAACTCAGAGCGTAAAAAAGGTTGATGAATTGAGACAACATATTGTAGTCAACTTATTTTATACTTCTCTTTCAAGATTTCAGCTTCTTTCATTTCTTATAACATTTATAGTTTTAAATGATTGTGTAATACCTAACATTTTCCAATGCATTTATGCAAAACTAGTATTTTTTTATTATTTTTTGTTCCCTCTAATAACATTACACAATGCTATAATAGTTATAACTCTAGCATTTATTATGCCCGCCCAACCTCAGTGTCCCTTAAAACATCGTCAACGCCCTAATTAGTTCACCAAATACAGTGTTCTTAAGAGGATTCATAATATTAGCCTTAAATAACCATAACATTAATCTTAATATAGTTTTTAATTATTAGTGATGGATTAATAATATTAATCTTATTTTAGTTATTAATTATGATTCATGGACTAATAATGCATTTGTTCCTTTTTTTAAAATGATCTCTTGTTTTAGTCATAATGTCATTATGATTTGATTTTTCCCTTTTGGAATTTTAAATTTGATTTATTTAGTCAAACCTAATTTTCTTAATAACGCTATTACATCCTATCATCTTAAAGTCAGTAATAGTTTTTGTTAGAGAAAAATTAGTTTTGGAGGGCCCTTGAAACCCTTTACAAAAATAGATAGCCATCAAGCTAAACATGAAAATAAAACTAGTTGCTAGGAAATAAAAAATCAGAAGTAAATAAATCTCGGGGGAACATAAACAATACTTACGATATATTTTTAATAGTTTTTCATTTTTGTAAATTACATAAGCATTAATATTAAAAATATTATGGATGGTGTTATCTTGAGAAACCAAAAATATATAATTAAAAAAAAAAGAATAAGACATGTACCCATGTCTTGATGTGTCACCACTTCTCTTTGTGACTTATTCTTTGCACTCCCTACAAGAGACCTAGAATTTCCTTTGGGAACACCTTAGAGAGATTGAGATTTTGTGTTCAACTTATTTATCCCCTTTGTCACATTTTAATAGTTGTATGTCTAAGGACTACTAGGGCTCTCAATTTCTCCTACACTTTGTCATGAGCCTCCCTTATTGTCTGTATATCTTTAGAAACATTTTGAATAAGGGAAATAATTTCATCCAAATTCTCAATAGTCAATGTATCACTCATATTCACCTATGTCAGAACTATTTTGTCATTGTGGGATTTAAACCTCTCATCTATATATGATATCTTTCACACTTTTCCCCTTTTCTCCTATTTTAGTAATAGACGTGTTCTTTTCCAAATGAGTATCTTTTTCATTCCTAACCACCATGTTAATGTGAAACTCCAACCCCCACAGTTACTCAAATTGGGGATCATGTCCAGAATGGTAATTTTCATCTTTATTTTCAGCAGCTAAATCAATTTTCTTTTTATATTTCTAAATTCAATGAGGAAAATATTTTTTCCACTAGTATCTCAATGTGACAAAATGATGACAGGTGTTGCCCTTAATACCACAAACACATAATAGAAATAGAGAAACAACAACAACAATATGCAAGAACACAAAATTGGCTTCTTATTATCTCCACAAATGTGGAATTACAAACTTTCAGAATTACAATATGCAAAGCCACATAGGCATTCCCTTACAACATTCTATAGGACAAAGCCTCAAATCAATACCCAGATCTACTACCCTAAACTGCCCTAGACAACACTACGGGCCTTCTTTATATAGGCATTTCTCACCACCTAAGAAAGTTCCAAAAATTTAGCCCTACGGGTTGACCAAACTTAGAATTATTTTATTCTTCAATTTATTACATCAAAGTCAGCTCAAAATAACTTTTGAAACCCAAATAAAAATTTTGAAGAAAAATTAGTTTCCACCATTTTAGGTGGCCTGACTTTCGAAGACCATAAGTCATCACCAGTTGACCCGATTGACTATTATAACCCCATTTCAAAAATGCCACGAAGCACTCTACAAGCTTGATTTGTGTAAGCACCTGTCACCCAAATTTTGACCTCATCTAGGGCCTCTAAAGCCTTCAAAACTGAGTTCAAAGTTTCTGTACCCTCCTGCCAATACTGAAAATCTTCAATATCTTCAAAACTAGACCTGATCTAGCCATGAAACTTTGATGGAAAGCTTATATGACTGAGATTAACCTCCACATGTAAAATCAGAACATTCCGAGATCATAAGACCAACTTACCAAAAATAGCAAGTTTCCATAAATAGCGGCTCTGCACAAGATAGCCCTTATTGAATACAAAAACAAAAATATTTTTGGGTGATGCAAGATTGCTCTTACATCCAGGATGCTCCTGCATCAGACACTTGGGGTAATTTGAGAAGTGACCCCGTCACGACTCAAGCGTGCAGAGGAAAACCAAGACGGTTAACCTCCTCCTTTGTTAGCCATGATGAATCTTCAACAGGTCATCCTTTCCATTTGACCAAATACTCTTCATATGTCCTATTCCTTGTGCTTCTGCCAACATGACTATCTAGTATGTCTTCAATCTCTTTGATATCTAAACTAGTTGCTGGAATACTCCACTATGCTGCTTTAACCTCATCTTCAACACCTCCTTCATGATACTCTATCAAATCTAAAATGTTAAACACTGGTGAAATATTTAGCTCAGTAGGCAATTCTACCTCATATGCATTTCCTGAATCATGCTTCTTTAGTATCTTACATGGCCCAAACTTCTTCATTTTCAACTTGTTATATGTACCAACCAAAAATCGCTCCTTCCACAAATGAACCATGACTTCATCTCCAACCTGAAATTCCTTATGCCTCCTTTTCACATCTAGTAATATGCTTCCTCACCTCCTCATGGATGTTCTTCAAATGTTTTGCAAAATTCTCACCTTTAGCACTACTTATTTCTCCTTTATCTATCTTTCTCAACTCAGATGCATTTCTTAGACTACTCCCATATACAATCTAGAATGGTGATTTACCAGTGCTCCTGTTGATAAAATTATTGTATGCAAATTTTGCCTATGGTAAAATCAAATCCCATCCTATTGGCTTATCCCCAACCAAACATCTCAGCAAATTTCTCAAACTCCTATTCACCACCTCTGTCTATCCATCAATCTATGGATGATGTGATGAACTGAATTTCAAATCTGTCTTCAACTTTTTCCACAATGTATGGCAAAAATATCCAACAAACTTAGTGTCTCGATCTAAAACTATGGTCTTTGGCAAACCATGTAGTCACACTACTTCTTTGAAAAATAATTCTACTACATGAATAGCATCATTAGTCTTTTTGCAGGGAATAAAATGTGCCATCTTTAAAAATCTGTCAACTACCATAAAAATTGAATCATGTCCCCGCTGTGTCCTTGGTAAACCAAGAACAAAGTCCATACTAATATCCTCCCAAGGTTTCTCTGGTACAGGTAATGGCTGATACAACCCTGTATTCTACTTCACTCCTTTCACCATCTAACATACTCTGCAACTCTATACAAACTTCTTGACATCTTGCTACAACTATGGTCAATAATAATTTTCACTAACCAAAGCAAGGGTTTTATCTCGACCAAAATGTCTAGCCAATCCTCCGCTATGCTTCTCCTTGATGAGATTCTCCCTCATAGAACTTTGTGGAATGCACAACTGACTCCCTCTGAATAGCATATCATCCTGGATGATAAAATCCAGCCACTTCATCCTGTCTAGAGTAACAGGTTCTTTACAAGCTTTCCAAGCTTCACCAAAATCAGGATCCTCTCGATATAAATTCTTGAGTTCCTTGAACCCAACCACCTCAATCTACATCTCTATCAGCAATAGTTGCCTTCTGCTAAGTGCATCTGCAACCCTATTAGACTTTCCACTTCTGTGTTTCAAAACAAATGTATAACTCTGCAAAAACTCAACCCATTTCAAATGCATTTGAGTCAACTTTCCTTGACTATTCAAATATTGCAAAGCTTGAGGATCAGTATACAAAACAAACTCCTTAGGAAGCAAATAGTGTCTCCACTTCTTCAATGCCTGAACTATAGCATAAAATTTCTGATCATAAATAGAATATTTTGTCTTGGCATCATTTAACTTCTCACTAAAATAAGCAACAGGTTTACCTTCTTCGCTCATAACAGCTCCTATTGAAGTACCACTAGCATCACAATCTACTTGAAACACCTTATTAAAATTTAGAAGTGCTAAAACAAGTTGTTTTATAACTTTTTATTTCAATAATTGAAAACTCTTTTCTGCCCCATTATTCCACTTAAACTCTTTTCTATCCCCTCTCACTGTTTCAGTCAAGGGACCACAAATACTACTAAAATTTCTGGCAAACTTTCTATAAAAACTAGCTAGACCATGAAAAGATCTTACCACGGTAGCACTCCTTGGAGTAGGCCATTCAAGGATAGCATGTACCTTCTCTGGGTCTATTTTTAGACTTTTTGTTGAAACTACAAATCCCAAATACACTAACTCTTTCTTCACAAAACTGCACTTCTTCAAATTAATCAACAATTTCTCATCTCTCAGCTTCTCAAACACCATACGAATATGCATCATGTGCTCTTCCAATGTCTTATTAAAGATCAAAATATCATCTAGGTACACAATGACAAACTTACCTAGAAATTCTTTCAGAACCTCATTCATGAGCCACATGAAAGTGTTTGGTGCATTGGTTAGCCCAAAAAGCATGACTAACCACTCATACAGTCCTTCCTTTGTCTTGAAGGCAATCTTCCATTCATCTCCTTCTCTAATCTGAATCTAGTGATATCCACTCTTCAGATCTATCTCTGAGAAATACACAGCTCCACTCAAACAATCCATAATATCATCCATTCATGTCAATGGAAACTTATACTTGATTGTGATCTTTTTATTGCTCTAGAATCTATACACATCCTCCATTCCCCATTCTTCTTTGTTGCTAATACCATTGGTATAGCACAGGGACTCAAACTCTCTCAAATCAACCCCTTCTGCAATAACTCATGTACTTGTCTGTTCAAATCTTTACTTTTTGTTGGTGTCATTCTATGTGCTGCCTTGTTTGGCAAACTAGCTCCTGGAATCAAATCCATCTGATGACTGATCTTCCTTACCACTAGTAATCCATCAAGTACATTATCAGATATAATATCTAGAAACTCATTCAATAAATCTGCAACCTCTACAGGTACATCCTCTACTTCTTCTTTACCAACTTTTGGAATTAAAGAAAAACACACATGCTCATGCCTGATACCATCTAGGAATTTTCTTCCATCAACAAATGTTATTCTTGCATTACCACATACCTTTTCTTCGGTCTCCTTCAATGTCTTTAGCTTATTTTGCACTCCATCCTTTGTCAGGGAATAGGTATTCACATGACCATCATGTACAACACATCTGTTAAACTACCATGGTCTACCTAATAACATATGACATGCATCCATAGATATGATATCACATAGTACCTCATCTTGGTACCCACCAATCTTGAACTTTACCAGGCACTGTTCATTCACCATGACCTTGTGGTCATCCTGCACCCAGACAATCTAATATGGATGTGGGTGTTTCTATCTCTTGAGCTTCAACTTTGTCACCATCTCTTCTAACACCAAATTTTTAGTGCTTCCACTATCGATAATCACATCATAGCATTTACCCTCACACTTGCATCTAGTGTGAAATAGGCTCCTCCTTTGTACAGGTTCATTCTCACTACTCAGTAGGACTCTTCTGTTGATCAACATTTCTCCTCTTTCAACATCTTCAGAATTTGAGGATCTGGCATCTTCATCTACATGCACAACTTTGGCCTGGCCTTCATTCCTCCTATCTGTCCTTCCTTAGCATTGGGGACATTCAAATGCCCTATGACCTTCTTCTCCAGAGTGAAAACATGTTCCACAGAAGCCTCCACTTTCTGAACCTTTCCCTCTTCCTCTTCCTCTTCCTCTTTGATCTCTATTGTTCTGATCTTGGAAATGATTGAAATTATTTCCTCTTTGATTTTGACTACTACTGGCCTCATCCTTCTTTTTCAGATCTTCATTTTGGCCTCCATATGACTATCCATCAGATCATCCACCATGAGCTCTTCTATTTTGTCTGCTCTCAAACTTCTTGTTCAACTTTTTCTCTACTTTTAGGGCAAATTAGTATGCCTCTTCAATACTGTTCATTTGAACTAGATTCAACTCCTCTTGAATGCTCAGCCTCAACCCATTAAGGTAACGGAAAACTTTCTCCTTATCAACTTCTGCATGGCCTGTTCTGATGAGGATTTGATAGAACTCCTTTGTATACTCCTGAACAGATCTTCCTGCTTGCTTCAAACTTTGCATTTTCTTTAGTAGGTCAAGCTCATAATCAATAGGAATGAACTACCGCTTCAATTTATCCACCATTAGATCCCATCTTGTGATTTTATCTTTCCCTCTTCTATTTCACTCCAATTGAATCTCTTCCCACCAAATCTTTGCATGACCTTTCAGTCTGGCCTTCACAAGTTTGACCCTATCCAGATCCTCAATATCTTCATACTCAAAATATTCTTCACATTCATTGATCCAGTCGATCAATTCTTCAGGGTTAAGATTACCAGAAAATGTCAAAACCTCGATCTTAGGTCTTTTTTCAATCTTGAAAATGGCCCGAAAAAGTCTTTCTTCCTCCTGGTTCACAACTTGAACTTCTCCTTCTTGATCTTCTTCTTCTACTTCATCCTCGCTTTTGTCTTTGACATTAAGATTCATTCCTCTATGAATCTCCTCTTTCAATGCTCGCACTTGTCTCTGCAGTGCCCTAACCTTAGTTGTTACAACACCAGCTCTTTTACCATGTTCCCTTTGTGGAGGCATTTTCATGCTTCTCATTGAAACCCTAACCACGGTCCTAGTGCAAACTACCTCACAGTCGGTGATCTATTTACACACTTAGGAAAACCTGGCTCTAATACCACTTGATGAAGGGTGCTCCCCTTAATACCACAAACACATAACAAAAATAGAGAAACAACAACAACAATATGCAAGAACAAAAAATTGGCTTCTTATTATCTCCACAAATGTGGAATTACAAACTTTTAGAATTACAATATGCAAAGCCACATGGGCATTCCCTTACAATATTCTATAGGACAAAGCCTCGAATCAATACCCAGATCTACTACCTAGACCTGCCCTAGACAAAACTATGGGCCTTCTTTATATAGGCATTTCCCACCGCCGGAGAAGGTTCCAGAAATTTAGCCCTAAGGGCCGACCAAACTTAGAATTATTTTATTTTTCAATTTATTACATCAAAGTCGGTTCAAAATAACTTTTGAAACACGAACAAAAATTTTGAAAGAAAATTATTTTCTGCCATTTTAGGTGGCCCGACTTCCGAAGGCCATAAGTCATCACTAGTTGACCCGATTGACTATTATAACCCCATTTCAGAAATTCCACGAAGAGCTCTATAGGCTTGACTTATGTAAGCACCCATCAGCCAAATTTTTGACCTCATCTGGGACCTCTAAAGCCTTCAAAACTGAGTTCAAAGTTTCTGTACCTTGCTGCCAATACCGAAAATCTTCAATATCTTCAAAACTGGACCTGATCTAGCCATGAAACTTTGCTGGTAGGCTTATATGACTAAGATGAACCTCCACATGTAAAATCAAAACATTCTGAGATCGTAAGACCAACTTACTAAAAATAGAAAGTTTTCATAAATAGCATCTCTGCACAAGATAGCCCTTATTGAATACAAAAATAGAAATATTTTTGGGTGATGCAAGATTTCTCTTACATCTAGGATGCTCCTGCATCACAAAATAGACATTTTATTATTCCCTTTAGCTAACACTTTTAAAGATTAGCATATTTTCCTTTCACATTTTATATCAAATCTTGGCTTATAAGAATTAGGGACATATCAATCAAAGAGATCATACTTAGAATGAGGTCATTATCTATAATAAATTGGTGAAGCCAATTTTGCATCACATTATTTTGGATAAGGTATTTTCTTTTTTCTCAAATTAAATAATTTATCATTATCTAAAAATGAGAAGGGGATGGACATGTCTTTTCCTCCCTCCCTTTATTGGTTTAGGAGATCAAGGTAAAGTATAAAAAAGGAAAGACTGTAAATGGCACCCTCCAAAGGGGGGTTGGTTCAAACTTAATTTCGATGGAGCATCTAGAGGAAATCCTGGGGTAGAAGGAATTGGCTATTGTATTCACAACCACGATGGAATTAAAATTCCTTCTTTAGCGTCTCCCATTGGAATTGAAACCAACAACTCACGAGATCTTTTAGCTTTAATCAAAGGACTAAGAAAATGAATCTCCTTGGGGTTACAATTTTTGGAGATTGAAGGTGGCTCAATAATCATTATTAATACTTTAAGGAAAGGTTCAACCCCTAATTAGAAAATGGATTCCCTTCTCTCCCAGGCTTTATACCTGTGTAAATCATTTAAGAAGATCACCATTAACCATATTTACCGAGAAGGAAATAAAAGAGCTAATGAACTAACAAACTCAGGTGTAGATGGTATTTCACTACAATAAGGCAAACCTATAAGAAAAAGATTTATTTGGGGCTCCTAATTGTTGTCATCCCTTGACCAATATGTGCATCTTATCCTTAATACGACCATTCCATATTATTACTAAACTCCTAGATTTTCGTGGGCCCCTAATACAGTTTGTTCTTAAATTTTAACTTTATCCTATAATAACCCAGGGAGAGAGCTGGGTACCTAGGCATAGGCTGGCTTCCTCCTCTAGTATCTACTGGTAGAATTTTAATTTTTTAGTTACTTTTCTCATGCCAATCCTAAATATTCCAAGATACCTACGTACACAACAAAGTTCACCTTTATCAAATATTTATATACAATATTTTAATACTCACTAAGGCGTATCTGTAGATCACACACACACACAGATATATATATATATATATATATATATATATATATATATATATATATATATATATTATGTATATACATATATATATATATACATATATATATACAATATAGATATATATATATATATATATAATATATATATATAATCTCATTTTTCATTACATAGTCACAAAAAATCAAAGATAGATGA
>BSBK01001574.1:20000-75000 GCA_027943335.1 Chamaecyparis obtusa
ACACATATACACACACACACACACACACACACACACATATATATATATATATGTGTGTGTGTGTGTGTGTGTGTAAACTGCAATTGATTGAATACCTGAATGACTTGAAGATCAGTGATTAGAGATCACTGAGTTACTGAAATGATATGTAAGATAATTAAATCAGTCATTATATTGTCATTTGTGTTAACTAGTTTTGACAGTACTTATCATGTTAGTTACAAACATCTAAACATCTATAAAGATGAGAGAAAAGATGAAGAACTAAGATATGTACATGGAGAAAGATGGATATGACATATGAGGATAGAGAATACTTGGGGTAACTTATTGATGAGTCTATGAGCTCATATTACGAACTTGATTATGTTGCATTAATTTATTATGGAGGAAGTGAAATGTACAAGGCAATGTCGTGAGTAAATGAAGCACTTCAGTATGCACCAAGCCAGTGTAGTGTATACCGAGAGATAATATTAATCGATCTTGTGTTTTCCGATGCCTTTATTTGTTAATTGAGTATGGATAAAAGTATTAAATTTTTAAGTTTAGCCGACATATATTGATGATCTAGAAATTGTTATGATTTCAAGATTGAGGATAAAGTTTGTTATGAGATCCACGACTGACAAAATTTGGAGAAGATCTAAAGGATGGAATTGAAATGTTTCATTGACACATCTACCGAGGAAGGTTTAAGAGGAAAAATCAATGAACGAGAATAAGCAAAAAAATATGATGGCTGATATAAAAATGGTTTATCTATCTATGTAAGAGATATGTCTTTCTTTATTGAAACATGCCGGAAGAAAGAAGACTGTAGAGATTTCGCATGAACATAGTTTCATGCATCCCTAATCAGACTGGTTGAAGAAGAACCAAAGTACAAAAGAGTACTAAGCGTCAGAGACCTATTACCAAGTAAATGTAAGTTGATGAAGTGAATTGATATATTGATCAGAGGATTTTTATGGGAAAATTGAGTTGTATTGTAATGAGATCAACTACTATTTTAGTTTAACCATGATACAGAAAAATCTCTTAACTGAGTGGACTTAACTGTCTTATGTTATGCCCCTATGTCATTCAAGGAATGTACATTGTTATCTAATTGACTGCATAGTGAATGTTGGTCGAAAGATAATTGTAAGTCTTAAATCGTCTAGCAAGGTCACACCTAACGGTGTGTTTGTAACCTTTAACAAGGTTGGCTCTTCACCGAGCTCACTTCAGAAGAGTGAAAATTATTTTGGGCTACTAGTCCTAGGTGGTTTTTCCCTTAACAAGGTTTCCACGTTAAATCATTGTGTTATGTGTTTATGTGATGATATTTTTATTGTCATTCTTTCCATTCTTCATATTTGATTTGGTCGGTAATTACCACAAGTTACTTTACTGGTAATAGGTTAAAGGCACAAACAGTTTAATAGTTTATGTTACTAAGTTGCAGAATTTGTTGAAATTGTTTAAAGTGTTACATCTTTGTATTTAGGAATGTAGGATAGCTGATCTAACTGATTCACCACCCTCTTAGTTATTCTAAAAATTGGTATTAGAGATGTATTTCTTGGAATAATATATAGAATGATAGTGATAGTAATATTGATGATGAGCTTGATGAACTTGAAGCTCTTATGGCCTGGAGATTACCTAAAGGTAAAGGTAGACATAAGGGTAAATTACCTTTAACATGTTTTAACTGTAAAGAAGTTGGCCTTATTGCTACTAGATGCCCAAATGGGAAAGAGGAATATAGACACAAATATTGATCTAGTAAAGGAAGCTATGGAAAGAGAAACAATAGAGGTTACCAACACTACAATAGACACAACCAAGATCACATAGATAAGGGAAAAAAGGTATGTTACTTTTCTGAAGAGAATGATATTGATACCGACACAGATGATGATGTTGAAGTAGTATTTGTTGCAATGAAAGATGATTCTAAGGAAGAAGAAAGTTATCTAGAAACAACACTCATTTCTAAAGTTATTAAAAATGATACATGGATCATTGATAGTGACTACATGGATCATTGATAGTGACTATGCACATCACATGTCTAGTGATGAAGAAAAGTTTGATCATCTTGAGCATTATAATGGAGGATCAGTAAAAATGGGTAATGATACACCATGTATGGTTAGAGGAAAAGGATCTTTATTGATAAATGATAAAATCAAATGTGATAATTCTTATTGGGTAAAAGGACTGAATTACAATTTTTTAAGTGTGGCACAACTTAACAACTCAGGTCACCAAGTAGAAAGAAAGAAGGTAAAGATATTTGATGAAAGTGGAAATCTTGTCAGAACAAGAAGCAAATCTAAGGGTAACTTATTTTATCTTGACAATGGTGAGACTTCTTGTTTAGTAGTAAAAAATGAGGATGCATGGTTATGGCATAAAAGGTCATGTCATGTAAATTTTGATAACATGATTAAGATCTGTAGAAAGAAAAAAGTTAGAGGACTACCTAGCCTAACAAAGCCTGATCATGTTATGTTTCATGAATGTCAAAAGGGGAAAATGAAAAAATCTAGTCTTAACAGTAAAGACCATTCAACAAAAAGAATCATGGAGTTAGTTCACACCAACCTATGTGGTCCCATGAGAACTCAGAGCTACTATGGAGATAGATACTTGATTATGTTTGTTGATGATTATACTAGATTGATGACTACCATGTTTTTAAAAGAAAAATCTGAGGCATTTAAAATGTTCAAATTGTACAAAGAAAAAGTAGAAAAAAAAACTGGGAGAGAACTAAAATGCTTGAGGTTTGATAGAGGTGGTGAATTTATTTCTGATGAATTCATTAACTATTGTAATGAGCATGGCATAAAAAGATAGGTTTCTACACCTAGAACCTTGCAGCAGAATGGGATTGCCGAAAGGAGAAATAGATCAATTATTGATTGTGCAAGGACACTGATGATAGAAAATAATGTTGCACAAGTATATTGGAGAGAGGGAGTTATCACATCTATTTATGTTCTGAACTAAGTACAATTAAAGAAAGACATAAACAAAACACCTTACGAGTTATGGTTTGGTTACACATCGAGTACAAGTTACTTCAAAAAAATTTGGTAGTAAATGTTTTATTTTGAAAGATGATAGGAATGGGAAACTTGAATCTAAGGGGGATGAGGAAATATTTTTTGGATATTCTAGTAAAAGTAAAGCTTACACATGTCTGAATAAGGTTTTCAATAAAATGATTGAAAGTGCTAATGTCAGAGTTGATGAATTTGCTGATAACAATGATGATGAAAGCAATAAGTAGCTGGAAGACTATGGTAGATTTGTTTATGTTGACCATCTAGAGTACCTACCTAAGCAAAAGGCTGAGTTGACAAAGAATCATGAAAACAACACCAAGGACCAGCAAAGCGAAATTGAGGAATAAGAAAAATCTACCGAGCAAGGAAATGGACCTAAACAAAGTGAAGAATAAAGAAGAGATGAAGTGCTAGAGAGATTTTTCATAAGGCATCATCCTTAGAACCAAATCATTGGAGATAGGAAAGTTGGGATACTAACAAGAAGTAAGTTAAGATAGCATGTATGCTTGGTTTGTGAGTTTGAACTGAAGAATGTTAAGGTTTCACTTGAGAATGATGAATGGATAAATGCTATGAATGAAAAGATAGAAAAAATTGAGAAAAAAAAGACATGGACTTTAGTACATAGACCAAAAGATAAAAATATTATTGGTACTAAATACATTTTCAAAAATAAGCTGAATGAGAATTTAGAAGTTACAAGAAACAAAGCTAGACTTGTTTGCAAGCGATATGCATAGGAAGATAGTATTGATTATGGTGAAAATTTTGAACTTTTTGCTAGATTAGGAGTCTGCATGTTACTTGCATATGCTGCACATAAAAACTTTAAAGTCTATCAAATGGATGTTAAGTCTACTTTTCGGAATGGAATACTAGAAGAGGAGGTCTACATAGAACAACTAGAAGGGTTTGTTGATCTGAATCAGAAAGACATGGTATGTAGACTACACAAAGCTTTATATGGTTTAAAGCAAGCACCAAGAGCTGGGTATGAAAGGTTACATACTTATCTTTTAAGTATTGGTTTTGTAAGAACTAGTGAAAACAACAATTTATACATGAAAGGACGATTTGATGAACTATTTTGATTGCTGAAATATTTGTGGATGATATAATCTTTGGAGGAAAATATTATATTTTTAAATCATTTTCTGATGAGGTGAGAAATAAATTTGAAATATCTATGTTTGGAGAGATTAAATTCTTTCTAGGCTTACAGGTTATTCAGCAGAATGATGGAATTTTCATCACACAATCAAAGTACATAAACGAAGTATTAAGAACATTTCACATGGAAGATGCTAAACTAGTTGGAACACCAATGGTCACAGGCTACAAATTAACAAAAGATGATGAATCTACAGAGATAAACCAAACATTGTACCAATATATGATTGGTAAACTGATGTATGTAGTACATAGTAGGCCTAATATTGCTTATGTAGTAGGGATTGTTGCTAGATTTTCTACCAATCCAAAGGATTCACATATGGTTGAAGTGAAAAGAATCTAGAGATACCTAAAGAAAATAGAGGAATATGGCTTATGGTATCCTAAGGAAGGAAAATTTGAACTAAGAGTCTACACCGATGTAGATTGGGCTAGAAATATAGATGATAGAAAGAGAAAAATCAGAGGAACATTTTTCTTTGGTGAAAGATTTGTTACCTAGACAAGTAAGAAACAACCTTGTATTTCTCACTCTACTACCGAAGTAGAGTATGTTGTTGCAACTACAAACTATTCAATCATTGCTTATATCAAAAAAGTGTTGGAAGGGATGAATGAGGTAATCACTAAGCTGGTTATTATATATTGTGACAACACTAGTGCAATAAATATTTCTTAGAATCCTATAATGCATTCAAAGACAAAGTATATTTCTATCAAGTATCACTACTCAAGAGAAAAAGTACAACAAAAGAAAGTCAAAGTGGAAAATGTTAGATCAAAAGAGAAACTTGTTGATAGTTTTACCAAGCCTCTATCGAAGGAAACCTTGGAATACTTGAGGATTAGAGTTGGGGTCTATCCCCTGTCTATTGGTCACTAATGTGATCTGGAGGTTGCATTAGCCTATTCTTATCAGAATATCATTCATGTTCATGCAACATAGCTCACACTTTGGATAATGTCTAAGGTTGTGAAAGATTTGAGGAGCTAAAATAGAGATTTTCATATCAGTATATGTTGGAAACTACAATTGAAGCAATTTTTATATTGTCATTGATGACAAACCTTAATTGGTAAAACTATTGCTACTTAAGAAAGTACTATATCTATTTGAATATTGAAAAGGGCATAGACAAGGATGGTAATAGTAGCACCTAAGGGAAAGATTGAGTCATCTTGATACTTCAATGAGTACTTGATTATGTTGCATAATGATGAGATAATTTATTCTTTATCTTAGTAAGAATGAAGACTAAACTGGTAGGCTTAACCAAGGAAAAGAGAAGAAATCATGTATAAGCCAAGTGATGTTAGTGTCGACCGAGTTAGTATATGCTGAGTAATTTTAGTGTTGACCAAACATCAGCTAATTGTCAAGGAAGACAGTGTTAGCTAAGGAAATATTTTTAGTGTTGATCGAGCTATCTAGTGAAGACCGAGAAGTTGAACACTATATTGACCAAGCATCAATAATTTACATTTGAGGAAGAATTCAGATTCCTAGTCGACATAGTTGAATTCTTGGATTATGTAAACTGTGTTGACTTTATTTATTGATTGTATAAAAGCATTTAATGCACTGTAAAATGTTTTACTATAAATCTTAAAGAGATTTGAGATGTTTCTAGAAGAAGAGATGAAGAACATAAAGTTGGAAGGATTTGACGAATTTGATCAAACCCTAAGATCTACGAAGAAGATTAAGCAAAAAAAGTTGTATTGACCTAATTGAAGAGGTATATAGGAAACCTAAAGTGTAAGGTTGAGTGTGATGGTGGTGATAAGATATATTGATGTTATTGACTGTCTAAGTAGAAAAGGTTGAAGGAGAAGTGTTGAGATCACTTGAAGGGATTTTCGAGTAGATCAGTGATGGAGATGGAAAAGACCTATAGTCAGTAAGGCAGAATATGTGTATGGAATTGGATCTGATATCTACAAAGTGAGTTCTATGTTTACAGAACAATATTACTGTTACTTTCTAACCATTGTATCAGTCAAAATCCTTTTAATAGAGGTTGACCTAGCAGTAATATGTATAAATCCTTTGAACAAGGTTGCATTCTAATGGAGAGTATGTAACTCATATAACAAGGAACACTTTTAACAAAGTGGTTGAAATCCTTTAATCAGGTCACACCTAACAATGTGTATGTAACCTTTGACAGGGTTGGCTTTTCACAGAGTTGACTTCAAAAGAGTGAAAATAATAGTAACATGTTACAAAGTGGTTTTTCCCTAATTGGGTTTCCACTATAAATCATGGTGTCAATACTTGCGTGAATGTTTTGGTTTGAACATTTATGTGTTTTAGAAGTTAAGTACAGGTGGGTAGTGGATTGTAATGTTATATGTTTCTATTATACAATCAGTAATCACCGAGTAGTTGTTGGTTATTAGATCTGATTTGTTGGAAAGTTTTAAATTTTGTTTTATACATCTGGACCTGGGAAAAACTGATTCACCCCCCCTCTCTATTGTTCTAAATCATAATTAATAATTTGTATCAGAGCTTTTTTGGTGCTTATAGAGAACAAGTTTAAAGTTGCTTGAAGAAAATGATCAGGATGTATAAGATAGAGGTACCAAAGCTGAATAAGGAGAACTTCCCTGGATAGGAAAGTTTGATGAAGTTGCATCTCGTCGGTATTGGTGATTTTGTAAAGTACTATGTTGAGTATGATTATGTCACACCTATTGCACCTCTGACTACCAAGGAAATGAGAGCTAAACAAGAACACAATCAGGCAATTTTGGAAATTGCATCTACCCTAGGCTATCTAGAATTTGAGGACATCAAAGATTGCACAAATGCAAAGAAAATGTGGAACACTCGTTAAAACATCTATGGCTATGATATAAATGTTCAAAGAGCTAAAGTCAAGAGCCTTAGAGTTAAATTTGATGAAATGAGAATGCAAGTAGGTGACAATATTGCACAATATTGTGGTAGAATAAAAGAAGTTGTAAATACTATTAGAGGAGAAAAGGGAACTATTGAGGATGAAATTGTAATAGGAAAAGTATTGAGAACTCTATGACCTATCTATGCTATTAAGATCTCATCTATTTATGAATCAAGGTGTAATCCTAACAATGCACTTACTTTGGAAAGTTTGGTTGGTAAGCTTACTACTTTTGAGCTTTCTAACTATGATAACTTCATTGTTGCTAATGTTGAATCTGCTTTTAAGTCTCAAATGGTTCTGAATAAGTCAAAGAAAGAGAAAGAGAAGTGTATCAGTGAAAGTGAAAGTGAAAGTGAAACATCTGATGAAGAAGTTGAGGATCTGGAAGCTCTTATGGCTAGAAGACTAAAAAGGAGAAAAGGAAAGTACAAAGGTAAACTCCCTATTATATGTTTTTCATGCAATAAAGTTGGACATATAGTTGCTAGGTGTCCTAATAGAGATGATAAGGAGTTACCTAAGGTACAAGGACTACAAGGGAAAATGTAAGAAATCTTGCTTACTGCCGAAGAAGAGACTGACACTGATAGTGATGATTTTGAAATTGAGGTAGTCTATGTTGTAATGAAAGATGAGTCTGATGAGGATGAGAAAACTTCATTGATTTCCTATGTGAACAAGAATGATAAATGGATTATTGATAGTGGTTTTTCACATCACATGACTGGTGACAAAAGTAAGTTTGATACCTTAGATCTTTATAAAGGTAGAAGTGTGAAATTTTGTATTGATGCACCATGTCCTATCAGAGGAAAAGGATTCATTAAGCTGACTAATAAGATCACTTGTGAAAATGCATATTGGGTTGAAGGTCTTAACTATAATCTACTGAGTGTTGCACAACTTAATAGCACTAGATACCAAGTGGAATTTCATCATAAGAAGGCTAAAATATTTAATGCCACTGGTGAACTAATTAGAAGCAGTGAACAGACAAGAGGTAATTTTTTCTATCTTTACCTATCTAAAGAGACATGTATGATTCCACAACTTGATGATATATGGTTATGGCATAAGCAGCTATTTCATTTTAACTTTGACAATTTGGTAGAAATTAGTAAAAAGAAGAAAGTGAGAGGTCTTCCTAGATTGAAGAAACCTGAGAATGTAATGTGCAAACAATGTCAGTTAGGAAAGATGACAATGTCAAGTTTCAAGAGAAAAACCTTTACTTCTAAGAATGCTTTAGATTTGGTTCATACTAACCTTTGTGGACCTATGGGTGTACAAAGCTACTGTGGTGCTAGATACTTTATTCTATTTGTTGATGACTATACCATAATGATGAAAGTAATGTTCTTAAAAGAAAATTTTGATTCTTTTCAATTCTTTAAGTGGTATTTGGCTAAGGTTGAAAAGGAGACAAGTAAAAGCTTGAAGTGTCTTAGATCTGACCAATGTGGAGAATTTATATCAAATGAATTTAATCTATTTTGCAATAATAGAGGGACCAAAAGACCAATGTCTGTATCAAGATCACCTCCACAGAATAGTATAGCTAAGAGAAGGAACATATCTATCTTGGATTCTGCTAGGACATTGATGATTGAAAAGAATGTTGCATAGAAATACTAGATAAAAGCTATAACTACAACTGTTTACACTCTTAACTGAGTACAAATCAAAAAAGGTACAAATTTGACACCTTATGAACTATGGAATGGGCATGCACCTAATGTAAATTATTTTAGATTATTTGGAAGAAAATTCTGCATACTAAAGTATAACAAGAATGGAAAGTTTGATTCTAAAAGTGATGAGGGAATATTCCTAGGATACTCCACAAAAAGTAAAGATTATAAGTGTTTGAACTCTAACACTAACAAAATTGTGAAAAGTTTGAATGTCAAAGTTGATGAGTATGCAGAGAAAAATGAAGCTAAAAGAAAGAAAGAACTAGAAGATTACAAATCTTTTGTGTATATAGAGGAATGAGAGGCAAGTGACAGACTTGCATCGGATGCTGAGTCTTGGGTAAGAAATGTTGAGCATCAAGAAAATAATGTCGAAAGATAAGAAGAACGTGTCGAGCATTTAGAAGTTGAATCTGATAATCTTCTTGGGGAACCTGAAGAACTAGAAGAAAGGAGAGAAGAACCTATTTTGGAAAAATAAGTAAGAAGACATCACAAGCCTAAACAAATAATTGGAGACAAAGATACTAGAGTTGTGACCAGAAGCAAGATAAGATACCCTACATGCTTACTATATGAATTTGACCTAAGACAACAAGGGAGGCATTAGAAAATGAAGACTGGATACAAGAAAGGAATGAGGAGATAGACCAAATTGAGAAAAATGATACCTAGATTCTGGTGCCAAGACTAGAAAACAAGAATGTCATTGGAACAAAGTGGGTGTGTAATACCCCTCGATGCTTATTACTATTGAGACTATGTTTTAGCTGATACTGTTTTACCTTAGCAGATTAGACCAGACATATTTCATATTTATATTATGGTGTGTAATTAAATAGTTATACTTTGATGTTGATTATCATGCTTAGATCTGAACCAAAAACATTATGTGATGGTTAAATTTAGTAATGATGGATTTTATATGATGTTTCATATGCATGTATTAATTGATGTAATTTAGATGATTATTCATATCTAGTACTTACCCCATACCCGCATGTGTATGGTATCATGTTTGTTCTTATGTATGTCTTCTTTTCTGTTTGACATGCATGTATGGTAGTGGAGGAGGTGTAGTTACCTACATTGAGTCAGATCCACACGTCCCAGCCATCCCTACCATTGTCTACTATTATGTTTATATATGCACATGTAAATGCAGTGGTTTTATGTAGGTTGCAGGTACCGGGCATCGACTTCCCTGGCTTGACAGGATTAGCATGCCCTCATTATGTCTCAATGGCGGAGAAGGGGAGTTAGCACTTAGGCCAATTCCCTAGCCCCAACCTAATCATCCTATAGGAACGGACGGAAACCTACTTGACTTACCTGATTCAAATTCATTCTGGCAGAATGAATTCGATAGCTTTCCTCTATTGAGCATGATATTGATCCTAGGATTATTCCTTGCATGTATCGTATCTGGTTGTTTGTGATTGATATGTTAATCATGTTAGCAGTTTATGTTATGTTATGTATTAGTAAGTATATTGTTATTAGTATGATAAAATATGATTAGATATATATAGGTATACCCTATGTCACTTTTAGTAATTTAAATTTACACTAATAATACACATATATAGATACTGCATACCTATTTTATAAATTGAGAAAATAAAGTGAGATATTCTAGTTGTTAAGATAAATAGAAATAAAAAGGAAATAAAGTGAAAGGAATTTTACAATTTAAAATTGTCTTATTTTATTCCCATAAAATGGGAAGTTGACTTGAATAGTAGGGGGGGAAATAATAAAATATTTCTCCCCCACTTTTCAAGCCAATTTGGAGGTAATAGAGAGAGGACTTGTCATTACTTTTCTTATGAAAACTAAGAGAAGAAGATAGAGAGAGAAGAGAAGGCTTGGAGGAAGAGAAGAAAGGAAGAGGAGAAGGGACTGAGCTTGTGGGAGCAGTTCTGATAGCAGTTGAGGGGCTGGACTTCATCAGCCTATTTGTTGAACCAGGTAGGTTTTGAGCTCCCTCAATATACTCTAATTTAGTTTTTAATTTTTTCATCAAACAAGAGCTTATAATCATTTTCTAAAATGTAACATGAGGCAAGGAAATCAATGAAATTTTAGTTTGCAACGTGGAAGTTTAACATCACAAACATACCAAAACTTTCTAATTCTACCATTAGTGAATCCAAGTTTGAAATAGAAAAGAACTTGTTATTCCATAACACAATGGAACTTAGTTATTTTTTGATCCAATGTTTTCCATTTTATTCATTTAATAGATCACATAATTATTTTGAAAATTGAAAGAATTAGTGTATAATCTTGACAATCAATTTGGAAACAAATCATCATTTGCATGGGATAGCAAAATTAACTAAGTCTTGGAGGAGAAACAAAGAACACAAAAAAAAAAACTAAGTTTTTAATAAAATTGGCACTTCCAGCTTTCTGGAAAATGTATGAGGAAAAGAAGTCCCATACTTTCAAAAAACATAGTCATTATTATAATATTTCTTTTGCCACCTAATTTCAAAAAATGTATATAAAATAGTTCAAAGTACTAAAACCACAACCATCCCATAAAATGGAGAATATATTAAATAACAAAATTAGATAAAAGCAACACTTACCCTTCCAAATGAGTGGGACCCAGGCCATCTTGAAGGATTGGAATTTCAATTTACAATAAATAAATAAATATTATAAGTTTTAAAACAAGCTATGAGTGTCCTAGACTGACTTAATTTATTAGGGGATGGGGAGGGGTCAAATCCTATGTCCCCTCACCCACTTAAACACCCCAACTTCTTCCAATTTTGCACTCCCCCATGCCAAGTAATTAATGGCATTGAAATGGTTTCTTTTTCCACTTTTTAGGTGATGACATCACCCTACCAACTCCATGTTTTTCACAGGCTTTGGGGAGGCACTTTATATTGTTTGAAATAAACAATGGAAATGCATTAAATTTGTGTTTGGGAACAATCTCCCAAATTTTCCAATGCCTCCTTCATGCACTTTATCACATGTCCTTTACCCATGACATGGCAGGTACTTGTCAAGTCTTCATAACTTGTGGGGTGGCGTGAGTTTCTAGCACCATGCCTTTTCATTAATTATTTTCTTTTCTTGTTCAAACCACTTGCCATCTTTGGGCGCCACCTTGGAGCTTGGTACTTGTATGAAGTACTTGGGATTTGGTGGGCCCCTATGTATCCTCATTATGTCTTGCTTTCCCTTAAATTTCTAAGCAAATCTTTTAGGGCCTAATTACCTTAACAATTTTATATTTGATAGCCCACTTGTTGTCTCATGATGATTAGGTGATGTGATGTTTTCTATTAAGGATAAATATGGGGATGGGTTATAATAGGGTTGTTTAGGATTTAATAAGATTGTATTTTATTCACATTAAACATTGTATTCAATTGTTCTTTAAACTAGTGCAATATAAATTGGACTTGATAATTAATTGAACCTTGGGATAATAGTTTCTATAATGTGAACGTTTTATTAACCATTAATTTAATCTTATTAGTCAATTCATTATTGTTTTGGTATTTAGTTTAGCCTTAGTAATTGAATGTTATCAATAGGTGTTATAGCATTATTATTAGTAAACTTATTGATTTATCCTTTAATTGTACTTTACGAGTGTGTATTTGAAGTTGGTATTATATAATCTTTTCATTAGATAATTAAACATTCTCATTAATTCAATTTATAATAGGCATTGTTAGTGTTAACAATATGGTCATTTTATTGTAGACATGGATATTTTGATTGGTGTGATTAATTAGTGTGAGAAAATTACATGTTAACATGATCCTTATGTCATTTCTTATCTTACGACATGTTAATTACTTGTGTAAGATGTTCTCTTGCGTATATTGTTTGTGCAAGTTAAATTTATTGTTGTTATAGTGGTTTTGCATATAGGATTAGATGACCAACTAGGGGGTGAAGTCCAAAGGTCAGGTATGTGTCATGGATGTAAGTTTATCTTTTTGATTGTTGATGTTCATGATGATTTGCATATCCCTGATCTATTGTTGATTAGATTTTGAGATGAATCGATGGGGGACTTTGATTGGAATGTCAAACTGATCTTTGTTAATATTTCCTCCTGGTGGATTAAATTTGAATTAGTGGCCAAGTGGATTTATGTTTTGAAATGGGAATATGTTTACTTGTTTATCTGTTACTTGGAACTTAATATGATATAAGTGGCCACAAACTAGGATGGGTATTATTGAGAGGCTAGGGTAGGATTATCGGGATGTGATGTAGGGGGTGGCTTGCAATGGATCACTGAGGCCCACAAGTGGCTGACGGATCATCCATTAACAAGTTTCTTAATTCTAGTGATAACATTATAAAAATTGATCTATTTAGGAAAACATTAAAAGATAATTTATGATACTTTGCCCATGCCTTGAGTGCCATCGGTTCAGTGAGGAACCTTTAGGACTAAACTCAAGGGTGGATCATTGATATACTTGTCTTCATGAGAGATATTGATGCCACGTATGATCACTTGAGTACCATCAGTTCAGTGAGGAACCTTCAGGACTAAACTCAAGGGTGGATCTACATGATGACACCTTCCTACTCACACCCTAGATATCCTACGTAGGTCAGTGCCTCTGGTAATCCCGTATACCCTCTTGTTCTAGTATTACCTTCGTAGGTTGTGATTTGGGATTTGGTCCTTAATATGTGTGTGGGCCTGGTGTTATCTCCCTAGCACGGTGGGGTGGACCTCTGGGTTCCACATGGTCGGGAGGTAGTGTACTCCTCCATTGAGACTGTTGCAGATATCCTTCTTCACCTATTTGCTACTGGGACCCAATTATCTCCTTGTTGCAGATTCATGTATCAGTGGTCAGAAGATATTATCTTGTAACTTGTAGGAGATTTTATTTGGATATTATTGATCCCTGTGTGGATCCATGTTGATTTGATAATTGTAATTGTATTAAGTATCACCACATACCCTATGACATGTGTAGTGGATGTAGGTGATCATCTGATGTAATGTAATTTGATTTAGAGAGATGTACTTACTTTCATTATGTACTTAATGTTCTTTAGCATTGGATTATGTTAGTGTAGTGTTAGTTAGACAATGTAATACTATGTCAGGGACCCTTGAGAATGATAATGAGATGATATTTTTATTCAGACTCATGTATGTAAATCATTGTGATACTATGTTTAATGTGCTTGTTAACATTAGTAAACAAAAAAAAAAAATTGTTGCATAACTTAGCAAAATTTAGTGTAATTCTCTTGGGTCCCCTGGCGGGGCGTTACATCTAGTATCGGAGCCCAAGTTCAGAGCCCAAGTTCTACACTAGGAACTCTGGGATAATATGTGCACCCATTAGGTCTTATTAGGTAAACATGTCAAAACCAAACTTAGACATCAAAACAAATTTTTTGTGGAAAATATTTAACTCTCACGAAAACTTAAACTGAAACAAAACTAGAGCAACAAAACTTGCTTTAAACTATGTTCTCATGTGGTTGCTTTATGGTTTCAAATGTGACATACTTAATGTATATATATATGCTTAAATGTTTTTTCCTAATGATATGGTTGTAGGAAACATGCCTCCTATGACTAGAGCCCGTGGCTTAGGT
Organism: Chamaecyparis obtusa; assembly: GCA_027943335.1. Classification (NCBI taxonomy): domain Eukaryota; kingdom Viridiplantae; phylum Streptophyta; class Pinopsida; order Cupressales; family Cupressaceae; genus Chamaecyparis; species Chamaecyparis obtusa. Next base: position 34,461 of record BSBK01001574.1, read on the forward strand.
AGAGGTAGAGGTAGAGGTAGAGTGGACACACCCTCTTTCTCAGTTGATCAAGATAGTGCACAGAGCCATAGTAGAATTCAGAGTGATAGCAACCAGGATGGCACAGAGGAATTAGACACCAGATAGATTTTATAGGCCATTCTTGAGAGGTTACCACCTTTGTAGAATAGAGGTAATCAAGGAGATCAGGTCAGAGAGAGGGAGAGGACTCCCCTTAGACAGGTTGTACCAATAGAGTATGATGCCGCTATGGCAAGTCAGATGAAGGACCTGTTTAGAATGTCAAAACTTCCATTTGATGGCACAGGTACTAGGTTTGAGGCTGATACATGGCTCATTGGTTTAGATAGGTACTTCTCCATGTACCCATTTGCTAGCAATGTAAAAGCTAGATATGCTATCATGCAACTGACAGATTCATCATCATCATGGTGGAGGACAGAAGAGAGTAAATTTGGAATCACCATAGATACAGTTACATGGGAGTTGTTCCTTGAGAGCTTTAGAGACCGTGTGGATGAGTATCATTACCTGAGACAGAGGAATATGACCGTACAGGAGTATGAGCAAAAGTTTTTTGAGCTGAAACAGTATGCTGGTTATAGTAGTGAATCACCCCTCATGATTTAGAATTTCATTAGGGGGCTTAATGCTCATATTGGAGGGGAAGTGAAGGTCTTAGAACCCAAGACCCTTAGAGAAGCAGTAACAAAAGCTATACTCACAGGGAAGAAATTTCAAGGAAAACATGGTGGGCAGACAAGTGGTGGTGGCACATCAGATTTCAGGGGTAAACAGTCACAAGGTAACACCAGTTTCAAGAAGCCATCACACTTCTCTAAAGGCAATCAAAATCAAAGTCAGCAAAGTTCAAAACCCCTTGATCAGAGTGGTACAACTTCCAATTCTAGAAAGTTTCATAATAGCCAGTGCTTCAAGCGCAACCAGCCTTCTCAGCCCACACAGTCAGTGCAGAGCTCACATCTGGGTAGTAGTAGAGGTAGTTTCCATCAGTCTAGTGCACCCTCAGTAGGAAGGGGTTATGGTAGAGGCATAGGTTGTTTCTCTTGTGGGCAGTTTGGGCACATTGCAGTCAATTGCCAGCAGCGTGGTTCACAGTATTCAGGGTAGAGACCCGCACCATCTGAGCCTACAATTGGGGATTCAGGTAGATCTCATAGAGTGTTTGCAGCAGTAGACCACCATCAGGAAGAGCACCAGGGCACATTTATTGAGTCATCAGGTGCTATCCGAGGTATTGATGTTTCTATATTATTTGATTCTAGATCTACGGATTCTTTTATATCTCCATTTGTAGTAGAGAGATGTGGACTAGTGGCAGTAAAGCAAGTTATAGGTTGGCAATTGGAACTAGCTTCAGGGGAAAAGGTGAACACAAACCCCTTAGTCTGACATTGTTGGGTAGATTTGGGTAGCATTAGCACTTCAGTTGATCTTCACATAATTCCATTGGGGTCATATGATGTTGTTTTAGGCATGCATTGGTTGGAATCCCATGGAGCTACTATTGATTGTAGACAGAAGATCATTAAATGTGGGGATGATCAGGGTAAAAAATTTGAGATTAGAGGTATTCAACATCCTATTTCTCTTCGTATGATTTCCACCATGCAGATGAAGCGAAGCATGAGAAAGGGATGCCAAGTGTTTGTAGTGTCTTTGAGTGAGTTTGAGGATGAGGATGGTGAGAAGAAGTCCCTTGATCACCCTGTGCTACAAGAATTCATTGTTGTCTTTCCAGATGAGATCCTAGGTATGCCACCAAAGTAGGATATCAATTTTCATATTGATCTTATTCTAGAAGCAAAGCCTATATCTAGAGCTCCATACAGGATGACTACACAAGAGTTGAGTGAGTTGAAGCTGCAATTGGAAGAATTGTTGGCTAAGGGATGTATCAGGCCTAGTGTTTTTCCTTGGGGAGCACCAGTTCTCTTTGTCAAAAAGAAGGATGATTCATTATGACTGTGCATTGATTACAGATAGTTGAACAAAGTAATAGTCAAGAATAGGTATCCTTTGCCATGAATTGATGATCTCTTTGATCAGGTGAAAGGTGCAAGGGTGTTCTCTAAAATAGATCTCAAGTCAGGTTATCATCAGTTGCGCATTAGAGAGGAGGACATCCACAAGATAGCTTTTCAGACATGCTATGGTCACTATGAGTTCACAGTGGTACCATTAGGCTTGACGAATGCTCCATCTGTATTCATGAGTTTGATGAATGGGGTATTCCATAAGTATCTTAATCACTTCATTGTTGTCTTCTTGGATGATATTTTGGTTTATTCTAAATCCATGGAGGAACACAAAGAGCATCTTCGGTTGGTATTGCAGTGCCTTAGAGAGAATCAGTTGTATGCTAATCCAGCCAAGTGTGAATTCTTCAAGACAGAGATTTAGTACTTGGGCCACGTGATCTCGAGTAATGGTATTTTAGTGGATCCCGCAAAGATTCAGGCTATAGTTGATTGGCCGGCACCTACAAATGTGTCAGAGGTTCATAGTTTCATGGGTTTGGTAGGATATTATCGTAAGTTCATAGAGAGCTTCTCTAGAGTTGCTTATCCCATCACCTCAATGCAAAGAAAGGGAAAGAAGTTCATTTGGTCTGAGAAGTGTGAAGAGGCATTCAGAACCCTCAAGCATAAGTTGACTAGTGCACCTATTCTTTTAGTACCTGATCCCACAGGTGATTTTGTGGTTTGTACAGATGCTTCGTTGGAGGGTATTGGAGCAGTCCTCATGCAGGGAGGATAGGTGATTGCTTATGAGTCTCACAAACTCAAGGATCATGAGTTGAACTATCCCATGCATGATCTTGAGCTAGCAACGATAGTCCATGCTTTGGTCCGATGGAGACACTTTTTATTGGGACACCGATTTGAGCTTCATACTGATCATCACAGTCTACAGTACATTTTCACTCAGCCTAATCTGAATGCTAGACAGAGGAGATGGATGGAGTTCTACACACATGATGGCTATCAAAAGGATAATGAGATATTTGAAAGGAACTACTGATTATGGGTTGTATTACAAGAAGTATGAGAAGTTTGAACTACAAGTATATACTGATGTTGATTGGGTAGGAAATGTAGATGAGATAAAGAGTACTAGTGGTGGAGCTTTCTTTCTTGGACAAAGATTATTTTCCTAGACAAGAAATAAACAAAATTACATTTCCCAATCCATTGCTGAAGCTGAGTATGTGGCTGCTGTAGTGAACTATTCAAACCTGGTTTGGATAAAGAAATTGTTGATAGGAATGAAAGAAGAGATCACTAAACTAGTTGTTATCTTCTATGATAACACAAGCACTATCAACATCTCTAAGAATCTAGTAATGCATACAAAGACCAAACACATTGCAATCAAGTATCACTACTTGAGGAAATTCATACAGAACAAGGAAGTCAGAATGGAATATGTGAACTCAAAGGAACAACTAGTAGACATATTCAATAAGGCTTTACCTAGAGAAGCTCATGAATATCTGAGAGAGGACAATTAGGGGTCCTTCCCCTAACTAAGGCTGCCTAGTCAAGCTAGGAGCACTACATCAAATATGCTATAAAAGAATATTTGACAGATTGATGCAGAAGAAGGTCACATGTAACGCCCCGTCAGGGAACCCAAAAGAAAAGCACTAAAAATTAAACTAAGTTATGCAACATTTTTTTTTTTTTTTGTTTATTAAAGTTTACAAACACATTGAACATAGAACACAATGATATACAAACATGAGTTTAGAATAAAACATATCATTACATTATCATTCTCAAGGGTCCCTGACGTTGAATTACGTCATCTAACTAACACTACGCTAACATGATAAATGCTTAAGAACTCTTAAGTACAAAGTAAAATTAAATACATCTCTTAATCAATATTTCATTACAACTCATGATCACCTACATCTGCTACACATGTCGTAGGGTATGCGGTGGAATTTAATACAATCACAAATATCCAAATACATCATGGATCCACATAGGGATCATTACAAATCAAGTGAAAACCTCCTAGAAGTACAACATAATAACTTTTAACATCTGGGTACATAAATCTGCAAGAAAGAGATAGACTGATCCAAGTGTACAACCAAGTGACGAAGGGTAGTCCGCAACTGTCTCAATGGAGAAGTACACTACCACCCGACCATGTGGAACCCAGAGGTCCACCCCACCGTGTGAGGGAGATAACACCAGGCCCACACACACACTAAGGACCAATCTCCAAACCACATCTAGGAGAATATATCTAATACAAGAGGGTATACGGGTTACTAGAGGCACTGACATACGTAGGATATCTACGGTGTGAGTAGGAAGGTGTCATCACGTAGATCCACCCTCGAGTTTAGTCCTGAAGGTTCCTCACTGAACCGACAGCACTCAAGTGATCATACGTGGCATCGATATCTCTCATGAAGACAAGTATATCGATGATGCATCTAGCATCTTCCCGCATCCATCCTTAGTCTTAACTAGCACTCAAGGCATGGGCGAGGTATTTCAAATTATCTTTTTTTTAATGTTATCCTGACTAAATCAATTTTTATAATGTTATCACTGGAATTAAGAAACTTGTCAATGGATGATCCGTCAACCACTTGCGGGCCTCGGCGATCCATTGCAAGCCACCTTCTACACCACATCTAGATAACCTACCCTAGTTCCACAACAATACCCATCCTGGTTTGTGGCCACTTATGACACATTAAATTCCCATAACCAAATAAACAATTAAAGCAAATCTCATTTCAAAACATAAATTCACTTGGCCACTAAATCAAGTTTTAACCCACCAGGAGGAAATAATAACAGGGATCAGTTTGACCATCCCATCAAGGTCTCACATTGACCCTAATCCAAAACAAGCAAATGAAGATAGAATCCACATTGCACCATGAATAAAATCAACAAACAGATAACTGATAAACACCACAAGGTACCCGACCTCTGGATTTAACCCCCTATTCAGTTATCTAATCCCGTATATAAATCACTATAACAACAGTATACTTCCATGCACAAACAGTATATGTAAAGAGAACATCTTGCACAAGTAATTAACATGTCGTAAAATAAATCAAGACATAATGATCATAATAACAAGTAATTATTTGCTCACACTAGTTAATTACACTAATCAGAATGTCCACGTCTATAGATTAATAACCACATTGTTATCATTCACTAATGCCTATAATGGTTTGATATAATGTCTTCATTAACTTATAAAAGATGTCAATGTAACATATCGATAATGAAAGTAATGACTAAAGTTAAAGGATTCTAAGGTGATTATAATTTACTCAGTAACTAATCCTAATATTAATTATACAATAGCTCATGAAGTATTAATTCTAACTAAATCCTTTTAGTTAAATTAAATGGTAAACATAATATATTCTCTAATAATAACAAAATGTCTAATATTACACAATTATAAACAAATTCAAAAAGTGCATTTCCCCAATAGATAACAAATTCAAATAATAAATTAATTAAACATTTTATTTATTAACTTATTCAAAACATCAAAGCTAGCCAAGTCTACTATCCCCTAGGTTCCTAATCCACTTTACACCTCATCCCCTTAGTGAATAAGATAAACTATATAAAATAAGGCAAAAGGATGCAAAACCCAAGGTGGGCGTCCATTTTCAAAGGGGGTCAAAACATGGCAATAAATTCATAATCATGGCCAAGGAAAACCCATGCCACCTTTGCAAGGGCTGCTCATATATTAAATAAGATATGGGACTTTGGTTTACCCAAGACAAAGGAGAAAAGACAAGTGTCCTCCTTCCCAAAGAAAATCTGCAAGTTAGGTGTGCGCTAAACAAGGTGGGGAGACAAATTTAAGGGAAAAGGAAGATGTCAGACATCAATCCCAAGCAAGGTACGCATGGGAGGTGGAGAAAAACGTCAAACTAATATATTAAGTGTTGGCAGGACATTCAATGAAGGAATAGCTCTTTTTAAAACTTTTTATTGTTTAAGTTTTAACCTCATGCCAAAAGCCAACGTGGGGAGATGGATTTGGCAAGGATTTTTAAATACAACACTTTTCAAAGACTCCAAACACCTGCACCAAATATCCTTGTGGGGCCCTCAACAAGTGGGAGATGACATAAGAGCCCTAAAAGCAAGTTTAAAATAATATTAAGAGGGAAATATAAAAACTAAAAGATGTTTTAGGGAATCAAAGAGAGAATATTCTCTGTGTAAACTTGGGAAAAATAAGAGTCTCATATATTTTCCAGAATGCATGTTTACTCCCAGTTTTAAGTTTTTTTTGTTGTGCTTGTTTCCTCTTTTCTCATAAGGACTTAGTAAATTTGACATCTATATAATGAAGTAGGGTTTCCCTAATTGTTTCCAAAACAATATATATTGAATTCTAGATTTCAAAATGATAATTATATTGATCAATTAAATGGATAAATGGCAAATATATGGTTCTAAAAATAGTGGTTTTCATAGAGATTGTGAAGCATCAACTCTCTTGTTTTTCAATATAGTTTCAGTGGTTTTCATCTAATGTTGAATTAAGAAGGTTTACAAATTGAAACAATGAAATCTCACAATATAAAATGTAATTCTGATTATCTCTTTTCCTCAATCCAAATTTAGAGAAAGTAGATATACTTTCATATTAATGGAAATCTGAAACTAACATGACAACATACTATGGGAAATTGAAACCTACCTGATTCTCAAAGCAGGTTGATGAACTCAACTGTGATTCCAATTGTGCTCCACAAAATCAATCCTCCTCTTCTTCTTCTCCAAGCTTTTCTCTAAACTTTCATCTTCATAACCAGTTTTTCTCCTCTAAATTTAGCATGAAAATAACATAATAAACACTTCCTTTTTATCCTACTTCCTTTCCATACTTATTAAATGCACTTTTCCTACTCCTAAGGTGACATGGAATAATCATTTATATATATATATTTTCTTAAATCTTTTCCTTTCCAATTTAGAATATATCAAACTCAAGATTTTCTTTAAAAAAAATTATAAAATAATTGATATCCATAAACATATAAAAGATATATTTATCTAATTATAATACTTATAAAAATACACTTACTAATACGTCAACATAATTCAAATAGCCATCAGAGATCATACATGAGATCTACAAGGTCAAAAATGTAACACCGACATGAAACAAAACCTAAGACAATATCATGCTCAACCAGGAAAACATATATCGGATTCATTCTACCAGAACGAATTCGATTTAGGTAAGTCAAGTAAGGTCTCATCTGTGATTTTAGGATGGTTAGGTTAGGGAATTAGCCTAGGTGCTAACTCCCCTTCTCCGCCATTGAGACATAATAATGGCACGCTCATCCTGTCAAGCCAGGGAAGTCGATGCCTGGTACCTGCAACCTGCATAAAAACCATTGCATGTACATGTGCATATATAACATACTATCAGACAATGGTAGGGATGGCTAGGACGTGTGGACCCAACTAAATGCAGGTAACTACGCCTCCTCCTCTACCATACATGCATGTCAACAGAAAAGAAAACATAATGATAACAAACATAATACCATACACATGCGGGTATGGGGTAAGTACCAAATATAATCATCATCTAATTACTTCAATTTATACATGCATTTGAAACATCATATAAAATCCATCATTACTAGATTTAACCATTACGTAAAGTTCTGTTTCAGGTTCAAACATAACAATTAACATCCAAACTATAACTGTTTAATCACACACCAAAATATAAATATAACATGTAATATATGTCTGATCTAATCAACCAAGATAAAACAGTGTCAAACTAAACATAGTATCAGCAAAAGAAAGATGCGAGGGGTACTACATCACACTTTAGGAGCGGCCTAGAGTTGTGAAAAGAATAGCAAAACTGAGAATCAATCATAAGAAAGATGATAGAGGGAGAAAATACTGAACAAATGACATTTACATCTACATGATGTATGTTTTAGTTGTTGCTTTTTCATTTTTGTCAAAGAGGGAGATGAACAGAGGGGTATGTGCAGGATCATGGTATGCCAAACTAGGCCCTTAAGTGGCAATGACAATTCAGAAAATCAGGTTTAGGAAAGTTGACATAAAAATTTGAACAAGTTATAAATATTATATCAAAAATATGTAACAAGATAATCTATGGAAAATTGAATTTAGTTTCTAAGATACTAGGCCTTTTTTGAAAAACAATTATTCTATATGTTGAAAATTTTTAATTTCAATGTAGTAGTAAAAAAAATTTAGGAAAAAAATAAGTTGGTGTATGTCTGACCATGTTAAACACAATCAAATGATAAATTTTTTTTACAAGATTCTATATATAAGTAGTAGACTAATGTCTGGATGTGACACATATTTTTTTGTAATTTTTTTCCAATTAAATAATTAATTATGATTTTTGTTCTACTACTTTTTTAGAATACAAAAACTCTTGTGTCTGACCATGTTAACTTAGTCTAAATATTATCAAATTAAAAACTTTTTTTATTTTTCTTATAGTAGGAAAAGCATAGAATGTGACACATGTTTTGATTTAAAAAATGTTATATTGTTTGAAAATTATAGCTATTTTTCAATAAGTCTATCAATCAGGACTAGAAAGACAACAAGTAGGTGTATGTAAGACCACATTGAACAAAATCAAATTATAATACTTTTAAATTAGATTCTACATAAAAGTAGTAGACTCGTGTCTGGATGTGATGTATATTTTTTTATATTTTTTTCTAAGTAAATAATTAATTATGATTTTTTTACTACAAGTTTTCCTGAATATAAAAACTCTCATGTCTGACCACCTTAACTTTGTCTAAACTTCATCAAATTTAAAGAATTGTTTATTATTATTTTATAAGGTGAAGCATAGAATGTGATGTATATTTCAGATTTCAAAAATGTTATATTATTTGAAAGTTATAGTTGTTTTTCAAAGAGTCTATCAATCATGACTTCTTTTTCACATTGCCACTTTTTGGCATACCATGATCCTGCACATACCCAGAGATGAAAATAAATGAAAGTAGATCAAGTGAGAATGTACAAAGATGATAAGTCAAGTAAGAGGGAGAAATTCAGGAGGGTCACAAAAGCAAGGCTAATTGATTCTTAATCAGAATGAAGCTAAGGATATTATAAATATTTCTTATGAATAGATAAATTTTGGATTGGTTGGTAATCCATGTGTTATTCATATGGTGTTCCCATCAATGCCAAAGAGGGAGATTATTGAAAATTGCAATTGAAAAAATTGTTGTATTATCATTGATGTCAAACCTTAATTGGTAAGACTATTGCTACTTAAGAAAGTACTATATCTATTTGAATATTGAAAAGGGGATAGACAAGGATGGTAACAATAGCACCTAAGGGAAAGGTTGAGTTATCTTGATACTTGAATGAGTACATGATTATGTTCCACAATGATGAGATAATGTATTATTTATCTTAGTAAGAATGAAGACTAAACTGGTAGGCTTAATGGAGCAAAAGAGAAGAAATTATGTATAAGCTGAGTGATGTTAGTGTTGACCGAGTTAGTATATGCCAAGTAATTTTAGTGTTGACCAGACATCAGTTAATTGCCAAGGAAGACAGTGTTAGCTGAGGAAACAATTTTAGTGTTGACCACACTTTCTAGTAAAGACCAAGATGTTGAACACTATATTGACAGAGCATCAGTAATTTACCTTTGAGGAAGAATTTAGATTCCTAGCCAACATAGTTGAATTCTTAGATTATGTAAACTATGTTGACTTTATTTATTGATTGTATGAAAGCATTTAATGCACTTTAAAATATTTTATTGTAAATCTTAAGGAGATTTGATATGTTTCTAGAAAAAGAGATGAAGAACATAAAGTTGGAAGGATTCAATGAATCTGATCAAACCCTAAGATCTACAATGAAGATTAAGCATCAAAAGTTGTATTGACCTAATTGAAGAGGTATAGAGGAAACCTAAAGTGTAAGGTTGAGTATGGTGGTGGTGATAATATATGTTGATGTTATTCACTATCTAAGTAGAAAAGGCTAAAGGAGAAGTGTTGAGATCACTTGAAGAGATTTCCGAGTAGATCAATGATGGAGATAGAAAAAACCTACAGTCAGTAAGCCAACATATGTGTACAGAATTGGATCTGATATCTACAAAGTGAGTTGTATGTTTATAGATCAATGTTACTATTACTTTCTAACCATTGTATCAGTCAAAATCCTTTTAGCAAAGGTTGACCTAATAGTCATATGTATAAATCCTTTGAACAAGGTTGCATTCTAATGGAGTGTATGTAAGTCCTATAACAAGGTGCACTTTTAATAGAGTGGTTTAAATCTTTTAACTAGGTCATACCTAACAGTGCGTATGTAACCTTTGGCAGGGTTGGCTTTTCATAGAGCTCACTTCATAAGAGTGAAAATATAGTAACATGTTACAAAGTGGTTTTTCCCTAATTGGGTTTCCACTATAAATCCTATTGTCAATACTTGTGTGAATGTTTTGGTTTGAATATTTATGTGTTTTACAAGTTAAGTACAACTAGGTAGTGGACTGCAATATTATATGTTGTTGTTATACAATCAGTAATGACTAAGTAGCTATTGGTTATTAGATCTGATTTCTTGGAAAGTTTTAAAGTTTGTTTTATACATATGGACCTAAGAAAAATTGATTCACCCCCCTCTCTATTATTCTAAATCATAATTAACAGTATACAAAGATACATTGTCTACACCAAACAACAAAGAGTTGTTTGGCTATTCAAGAGTTGTACGTTTTATATTTTTCTTTGGCATTGTTTTTAAAGGGAGATATAAATAGTGGAAAGATAAATGGAGAGATCAATGAAATATATATCTAAGGGAGAGATAATATGAGAAAGTCAAGGAGAGTTTCAAATATTTGTTGCTAAGAACAAAAGGAATCTTAGAGCTGAAAAGCTCAAATCCACAAAAGAGAGTATGCACTTGTAATGTCGCTATGCAATGTAGTGATTAAACATATATATCAAGATAGGGAGAGCTTGCCAAGCTACACCACTTACTTACATAGTTTTAGAATACATGTTTGGTATGTGCATGACATATTTCATATTGCTTGTGTTGCCATTAATGCCAAAGGGAGAGATTGATGAACTACAACTGATTGAATAGATGAATGACTTGAATATCAGTGATTAGAGATCAGTGAGTTAATGAAATGATATGCAAGATAATTAAATTAGTCATTATGTTGTCATTGATGTCAACTAGTTTTGATAGTACTTATCATGTTAGTTACAAATAGCTAAACATTTGTAAAGAGGAGAGAAAAGATGAAGAATTGAGATATCTACATGGAGAAAGATGGATATGATAGATGAGGATAAGGAATACCTTGGGTAACTTATTGATGAGTCTATGACTTCATATTTTTTACTTGATTATGTTGCATTAATCTATTATGAAGGAGGAAGAAAAATGTACAAGGCAATGTGGTTGGTAAATGAAGCACTTCAGTATGCACCGAGCCAGTGTAGTGTATACTGAGTGATAGTATTAACCGAGCTTGTGTTCACCGACACATTTCTTTGTTAACTGAGTATAGATGAAAGTATTAAATGCTTAAGTTTAGGTGACAGATAATGATGAGCTACAAATTGTTATGAATTTGAGATTGAGGATAAAGTTTGTTACAAGATCCACGGCTGACCAAATTCAGAGAAGATCTAAAGGATGGAATTGAAATGTGTCATTGACACATCTAGTTAGGAATAGTCCCAAGAGATAACTGAGAGGGGGGGGGGGCGCTGAATCAGTTATCTACAAGTTTCAATTCTTTATCCAATTAAGTATACTTAAATGTAAGCATAAAGACAATGAAAGAACACTTGAAAAAGACACAATATTTTGGTTATAGGGAAACCCAAATAGGTAAAAACCCCAGAGGGAATTGACACCCACTGATATTCTATACTAGTGTATAATGATCCTTGTTAAAAGAACCTTTACCCTGTCAGGAGTAGCTTTACAATATATTAAGTACAATAGACCTAGTCAAGGGTCGAACTCTATTAGGAGTCTTTTATAATTGTCCTTATTAGGGGAGAGGATGCACTATCCAATAGCTCACTGCTCAAAGGGGCAAAGGCGACAACCTTCTAAACAATAGATACACACTATATCTGGATCTTGGTGAGCTGTGCTTTAACCTTGTTACCACTTGAATGAATTTCCATGGTCTTCTATCTTTTATCTGGTGTTTCCCTGCAAAATTTCATGGCCTTAGCATGTTTCTTCTTATCCCTACAGTCATTTTTCATGTCTCTAGCTAAAGCCCTAAGTAAAATATTCAAAAAACTAGTTGTTGGTGCAAAAAACCCTTTGTTTTAACCCTGGCCTTGTTATAATTTCAAGTTAACTTTTCAAGCCACTTAAAACCTTTTATTTGCATGTGCTATTTAAATGGGTTCACTTTTTATCATGCGGTTAGGTTTTTCATGTGTTGGCGGGGTCCCCTTTATATTTCCTAAGCATGTTTTAATTTTTCCTAAGCCCTATAGTTCCCTGCCAAAATATTTTCCCTAAGTCATGCTTTAATATTTTCCTATGTTTTGGCAGCCTTTAATTTCCTTGGGCCTAGCTTTGACACCATCTCCATCTAATGGTGGGCATATCTTCTCAAGTGATGTGTCAGACACATAAGATCTTGAGATGGTCATCGATTCTTTGTATGACGTAGCGTTTCCTTCAAGCGGGTCCACTTGCCAGGTGTGCAGATTTGGTTGTCTCTCATTGGTCCATGTGAGTATGAAGTGGAGTGTTGTCAGTGGGACTGGTCTTCTTGGAATTTAGGTAGATTAAAGTTTGTTTTAACCCTATGGCTATCATTATACCATTAATGAAACATGCTCGACCTTTAATGTAGTGGTATAGTGACAGTCGTTGATTCTCGTAAAAGATTTGTGGGTCCAAGATTACATGTAGGCATAGTTGGTGCTATTTGATTCATCCATGTATTTGCACAGTGGCTTGTTGTCAGTGGGACCTAAGCTTTCAGTGTGTGAGAGGCTTAAGATCTTGCAATGGCTGTTGATTTTGTTTTGTGTTAGAGGGATGTCAGGGCAGGGAGAATATTCTTAATCCAACGGTGGGTGTGAAATCTGATAGAATCTTGGAAGTCTTTGTAAACTTTAGATGGCCATCGATCTTCTTGATGTGGGCCTGGTCAAAGTTTCTTGGTCTTTTGGTAGTTGGGATAAGTGTTTAGCAGCCAAAAAGTTTATGAAGGTTTCACTTGTTCACGTGAAATGATGGTGGTTCTCTAATTATTTTAGTGGTTCAGTGAACAAGCATTTGCGTAATCACTAAAACTTTCTGGTAGATGGATAAAGCATTTCATGAATTGGTGGAAATCTTATGTCACTTGTTCGCTAGATGTGGGGCCAAGGCTAGATGTTTTCTTGCAATCACTAGTTTGCAAGGTTGAAGGTGGGTTAAGATTTTCATCTTGCGAATAAGAAAAGCATTGTCACATGGTCGCTAAATGTAAACCAGGATTCCTATAAAGGTTAAATCATAAAGGACCACGAAAGGGAGAAATCAGATGGTTAGGACTTAAAGTTGTTGCAGATTCAAATATGGACCGCCGATTCGTTACAAGCACCATAGGGTGACCGTTATTATTCAAATTCAAATTTTTGAAGGGATTCTAGCGATAGAAAGTACCAAAATTTATGGTTTTAATAGCTGATTTCGATTGGTTTGGTGGCACTTGCTCTTGCAGTGTGGTCTAGGGTGTTGATTGATCATCTAGAGGGGTTTGTACTATGCGGTTTTGTGCTCGAGGTGTGTTGCAGGTCGCCACAAAGGGTTGACATTTAGGCATTGTTCATGATTCTCAGTACTTTCTCAGTGAATTTATCATGATTATGGATCACTCTGGGATTTTCTCTCCTAGTTTCCTAGGTTTCCTTCCCCTGTAATAAATTTGTGACCATTTCTAGTGGGTTTGGTGGGTGAAACCCTAACCCTAGTCATCTGTAGCTTGTTGAAACCTGTTTTGGGTTTCCAAGATGACTAGGGGGTATATATTATAGAATTTTGACTGAGAAAGGGTTCCAAAACTTTCTTTGGTCCTAGGCTGGTTGTTAATAGTGTTACACTAAGTAAAGAGAGTCTGATTTTGGGTACTTTCCTTTGGTATTTTGTTGCTTAGTAATTTATTGATTTCTAAAAATTAATGAGAATACACTTGAATTCCTGTCTTAAATCTTTGATTGTCTTCTTTTCTAATTGTGGATTCATATATGTTAAGGTCACAAAGTGGATTAGCATATGGTTAACAAAGAGTATTATGAGATCAGCTTGGAGTTCCTGACAAAGTTAGGATTAAAGCCTTTAGGGTGATTTCAGTGAGTTCATTGTTAGAGGGGAATTTGACGATCATGTTTGGGAGTGAGGGGAGTAATAGGCAAAGCACTTACTCTAAGTTTATATATATTTGAGTTAATGTTTGAAGGTGATATATGTTATTTAGTGACTCTTTTCCTTAGGATAAGGCACTGGTCTCCTCTCTAGATGCAGTTCATCATCATTAATCACACAAACAATTTACCCACCTGAGCATTGAGGCTCAAAGTGTAGGAGGATCTCTTTTAATCCTTGTTAATTGGCCCTCTTCCTTGTAGACTTTGGAGTGGTGATACAGTCAAAGCATTATTTAAGTTATCCACCAAAGTATAAATCTACAAGTTGAAGATCAAAGGGAACTCCAAACAAAATGGTGACTCTGCTAGGGAGAGTCTAGAGATAAGGCTATTAAGTGCACTCTTGTTTTCCTATTGTATTTAGTTAAAGGTTCTCCCATCTAGGTGGGTGGTGACTCAAAAGGTTTAAACCAGTGCTATAAACTATAAATCATGGATAAAAGGAGGAATACTAGGTCCTTTGTTAGAAAGAATCCAGAGGTCACTCTGGAACAATTACCTAGATAGGAGAAGAAGAGTTGGATCAGAAGGAATGGTGAGTCTACTAGTGATCCCATCAGAGAACAAAGAAGTACTAGAGGTAGAGCACCACATGTTTCCTCAAGTGAGGAAGGTTCATAGGACAGAGTTTCTAGATCAGATGGTGGTTGCTCTAAGGATATATTTTATGATACCCCAGAGGCTGTATTTTAGGACAAGGGTCCATTGCCTGTAGGTCAGGATGAACAAGCTAGAGAGATGGGTTTGGATATTGATTTAGATCTTGATGAAGATAATTTCAGAAGAGAACCCATGGGACCTAGGCAAGTGCACTTCCCATATCAAAATCTTTCTGATATGGATGTGTCATCAGGTTCTAATGACATTATGGTAGATCTTGATGATTTAAATGCATTAAGGTTATAGTTGGAAGAGTAGGATGCCATACATAAGAGGTTACAAGAGGAGAGAGAGGTTGAAAAGTTGAATGCTCTGATAGAAAGATAGTCTCTCCTTAGAAAAATTGATGAAATGAAGGAGAGAAACACCATGCTTGCTTCTACTCCTAAGACTCTACAACATGATGTTTTTGGTGATCTTGAAGCTTTGAGGAGTGAGCAAGAGTTCTTACTACAAGATCGTGAATTTGATAAGTTGGGCCCTGTGGTTAGACAAGTGCAAAGTTATGTTCCTTTGCCTAAAAATAAAGATGGGCATGAGATCACTAGGCCTGTTGTTGCCGCTAGTGAGAAAGGAAAGTAGAAGATGGTGGGACATCAAACAAGCTTCCATTGCAGAAAAGAGAAGAAAGATCTAGTTCTTGAAGGCTTCATCAGCTAATACTCTTGGTCCATCTGCTATTGAACTAGGTATGCCATCTATGACTACTACTGTTCCACTTAGTAATGCTACTAGTTCATTTCCTTCTTCATTTGCTAGGATAGGTGTTGACACAAGGTAGCAGTCAAATGCACAAGTAGATGGAAATGTAAATGCAAATGTTAATCCTAGGGTTAACAATAGTTCAAGTTTTTAAAGAAGACCTATGCAACTAGAAGGCTATAGGAAAATTAGTTTTGATGGAATTCCTGGTTACTCGAATGCTTTTCCAAATGATATAAGAGATAAGGTACCTAAGTTTTCTGGTAATAATGCTATTAGTTTTGATGAGCATCTTAGGTTATTTGTTGATATGCTTAATGATTATGAGGTAGAGCATGAGGATGTAGTCATGAAATTGTTTGTTCAATTTCTAATGGAGGATGCTAGAGATTGGTTTAAGAGACTTCCTGATAAATGTATTGATACTTGAGATTCCTTTGAGAGATGTTTTAAAGAGTATTATAGTGATAGACCTAATGCTATTTTCATGTTGAATGAATTCAATACCATAAGGAAAAATCAAAATGAGTCTGCAGCTAAATTCAACATGAGATTTTAGAAGGGCATGCATAAGTTGTTCCAAGTTATGTAGTTAGATGACAATGTCTATCTGATCACATACTTCAATGCATTTGATGGAAAGATGGGATATTTGTTGAGAGACAAAGAACTAAGAACTCTTAGGGATGCTTTTAGGATTTCTATCAACATTGAGAATAATATGAAGATATCAGGGAAATTGGGTGGAAAGAGAGATAACCCTAAGTTGTTTGGGGACAAAAAATACGAAAAAGAAAATGATAAGAATGTTGGAGCTAGGAGGCAAGAAGAAGATAAATTAGATAAGGTCCTCAATGCATTAAAGGATTTGAAGGAACTTGCAAATAGGAACATCAGTGCTCCTACCAATGAAAGGCCTTAGTTCAACAACAATTTCAATAAATAGAATAGATTACAGAACTACCCCTACAACACCAAATGGAAGGATGGCAAGCCTATTGTCCCTACTAAAAGAAATAAAAATGATAGAGGTGTCCCTGATCCTCTACAAAAAGATTCAATAAATGTTATGGAGGATATACCTTGGTGTGTTGCATGCCAGTCCCCTCATTCGACAGAGCATTGTGTGGTTGCACATTCTATGGCCGCAAATCAGGATTGTGGTAATGAGGAGATAGATCAAGAAGAAGCTCAAGATGATGTTGGATGCAACATGGCTTCTTCATATCTAGGATATGAAGATGATTTTTATTTTGATCAAGAGGCAGATGTAAATGTGAAGAGACATAATCAGGCCCTTTTTCATCAAGAAGTTTTTTCTGATAATGAAGACATTGATAGGAAGACATGTAACATGAACTTTTCTTCTGAGCCAGTAAATTTGAGAAGACCTTCTAGAGAAGAGATGGATAGGATTACTATAGAAATGATTTCCCAAGTGCAAACTAGAGGCATGGTGGCAAGGAATACAAATGAGAAGGCTGTAGGAATGTTCATAAAGAGTACCAACTCTAGAGAGACTAATGAGAACAAATTAAAAGGTGATCACATGGTGAAATTCAAGAATGTAAAAGGTAAGAATTCTGAGCCTAAGGGAGTTGGAATTGATTGATTTTCTAGTGAGATTGAGAAGCCAGTTAACACAATGGCTAAGATTGAAAAATTTAGGGTGGCCAATGCACCTAATGTATCAGATAAGAAAAGGGATGCTAAGGTAGTGCAGATTGAGATTCCTTCCTCTGCTCCTATTGATATGCTCGCTGTATTGTTTCAAATTACAGTTAAGGTTCCATTGTCAGAATTATTGAGGATCCCTAAACATAAAGAAAGAGCTATTGCATGGGTAGATAATGTTCATAACAATGATGTTGCATGCAATGGATCTCAGGATAAATCTTTGAAAGGTGTTTCTGCTCAAGGAATTGTGTCTCAAATTCCTCCAATATACTTGGACAGTTCTATCGATGCCAGCCTTGAAAATATTAATCCATTCTTTTTAAGTGTTCTTGTGAATGGAATGAAGTTGAGGAATTGTATGATTGATAGTGGCACCTCTAATACTATCTTGCATTTCAAAATCATGGAGAAGTTGGGTCTTAAAGTTGATACAGTCCAAGGCAGATGTTGTGCAATGGATCAAAGGGAGGTACCAGTTATTGGGACTATCAATGCAATGCCATATAGGTTGGCAGCATATCCAGAGAAAGAGCTAACAATGAGTTTTTTGGTGGTGGACATCCCTCCTCATTATGGGATGCTGCTATCTAGAAGATGGAGTGTTGCCATGGGTGGAAGTTTATAGTGTGATCTGTCCTATGCCACTTTCTAGATTGATGATTAGTTTGTCAAGATTGAACAATAGCCAAGGGTATGCCACATGATTGAGATAAATATTGATAATGAATCTACATGTTTTGTGGATATTGATATTAATGCTTTTAGGGAAGAGATCCCTGTATTTGAGAATGAACATATTTTGTCACCTATCTCTATTGAGGTAAGTGTTGATTCTGTGAAGGGTGATTTGTGGGTAATGTACTTTGATGGTGCAAATTGCAAAGATGGAGCAGGAGTAGGTATTCTACTTATTTCTCCTAATGGGAGTACCTACAAATTTTCTTTCACATTGAATTTCTTTTGTACCAACAATATAGCAGAATATGAGGCATTGTTGTTAGGGCTGAGGTTGGCACAAAAGCATGGTATTAAGTGCATAAGTGTTGTTGGTGATTTTGAGTTGGTGGTGTGCCAAGTCAGATCAGTATATGCTTCCAAGAATAAGAGGTTCAAACAATATAGGAATGTAGTGTGGGATTTGATTGAATGTTTTGATGCCTTCAATATTGAGTGGAAGGATAGGAGTAACAATAAGATGGCTGACTTGTTAGCCAATATTGCAATCAATCCCAATGATATTACATTTTTTGGTATCTCTAAAGTTGAAATGCAAGCTAGGCCTAGCATACTAGACAATATTCAAAATTGGCAAGTTTTTGATGATGATAATGATATTTTGAATTTTATGAATTGTGAAGATCACTGTCATGGTCAAGAATTTGATTGCTTAGCCTTGGTTGAGTCTATAGAAGGAAGGGAGGTTGTCTTTGGCAATGAGGTCATTCAACTTAGAACTAACAAGGTGCCCAAGGGGCTTGTTGTTTTGGAGATTGTCTTTGATAACCAAGATACAGTTCAAAAGAATATCAAAAGAGAAGATCATGCTGATCTAGAGGAGATAAATCTTGGAACACATGAAGCACCTAAGAAGGTATACATTGGTAGACATGTATCTCAAAAGGTAAAGAAATATTTGATTAAATTATTGAGAAAATTCAAGCATGTTTTTGCATCATCATATGATGACCTAAAGGTTTATAGAGAAGATTTGTTTCACCATATTCCATTGAAAGAAGATGCTAAACCTTTCTGGAAAAAAAAAAGGCCTATTAATCCTACTTTGGCACCCAAGATGCAAGAGGAGTTAATGAAGCTGAGAGATATTGGAATTATCAAGCCTATAAGGTATTCTTCTTGGGTGTCAAATCTTGTTCTTGTGAGAAAGAAGAATGGTGAAATTAGGCTTTGTGTGGACTTCAGGAATTTGAATATTAGCTCATTAAAGGATAACTATTGTCTACCCAATATGGAAGCTATGTTGCAGAGAGTGACCAGATTAGAATTGATGTCTATGATGGATGGTTTCTTTGGTTACAATCAGGTCATTGTCAAAGAATCAGAACAATTCAAGATAGCTTTTACTACACCTTGGGGGACATATGTTTATGCAAGAATGCCTTTTGGTCTCACAAATGCTGGTGCTACTTTTTAGAGGGCAATGGATGTTGTCATTTCAGATTTCATAAGTGATTTCCTTTTTGTATATCAAGATGATTTAACTGCCTACTCCAAGAGGGAAGAAGACCACTGTATTCATTTAGAAAAAATATTTGTGAGGGCCTTAGAATTTGGCATTTCTCTAAACCCAAGGAAATGTGCTTTTGGTGTCATTGAAGGTAAGTTGCTTGGCCACTTAGTTGGAAAGCAAGGAGTAAGAATTGGCCCTGAGAGGGTAGCATCTATTGATAAAATTCAGAGGCCAAAGAATATTAAAGGGATTCAGTCCTTCTTTGGTCAGGGTAATTTCTTAAGGAGGTTTGTGACAAATTTTGTAGAGGTTACTAGACCTATTTCTAAGATGTTGAAGAAGGGATCTACAATCAATTGGGAGGGTGAGCCTGATGAGGCTTTAAAAAATATCAAGTAGGCTATCAAAGATGCACCATTGCTTAAGGCACCTGATTATAATGTTCCAATGCACATCTTTTCCTTTGCTTCTTTTCACACTATTGCTACAGTTTTGTTACAAAAGAATAAGGATGGTTATGAGCAGCCTATTGCATTTTTTAGTGAATCTTTGCAGGCTGCACAATTGAAGTATGAAATAAATGAACAAAAATCATATGCACTTGTGAAGGCAATCAATTTTAGGTGTTACTTGATTGGGGTAGTTGTGATTTCTTTTGTGCCAAGTGCAGCTGTGAAGGATATTTTCTCATAGCAGGAGGTGTCTGGAAGAAGATGCAGATGGATCAATATGATCCAAGAATTCAATGTTGAGGTCCAAATTACTAAATTGGTTAGAGGAAAAGGATTGGCAAAACTAATGGCTCAATCCAATCTTGATGCAAATCAGGTAAATCATTCTGAAATTGATTATACGTGTGATATGGATGATTGTATTTGGTATTAAGATATCATCTATTACTTAAGGAACATGAGATGTCTAGTAGAAATGAATGATAATCAGAAGAGGACATTGTAATTGTGAAGTGTGAACTATATAGAAAGAATTTGGATTGCATACTTTTGAAGTGTGTAGATGAAGATCAGGCTAACAAGTTGTTGAAAGAAATGAATGAGAGAGTTTGTGGTGGGCATTATACGGGTAAAATAACTACTCATAAAATCTTGAGAGCAGGTTTTTGGTGGCCCACAATCTTCAAGGATGCAGAACAGTTGGTGAGGAGGTGTGATGCTTGTCAAAGGTTCTCTAGTAAGCTTAAATTTTTAGGTAATATGCCATGAAAACTAGTAGAAGTTTAGGCTCCTTTCCAACAATGGGGAATTGATTTCATAGGGGAGATACCAAATAAGTCAAGTGGAGGACACACATGGATCTTAGTTGCCACTGATTACTTTTAAAAATGGGTAGAGGCTATACCTACAAGAAATGCAACTAGTAAGGTGGTAATTGATTTCCTGATGAATAATATTGTTACAAGGTTTGGTTTCCCTGAGAGGATAGTTAGTGATAATGCAATGTGCTTTAGGTCTACTGAATATAAAGAATTTTGCAAAGGTTTAGGAATTCAGATTTCTAATTCCTCACCTTATCATCCACAAGGAAATGGTCAGGCATAATCTACTAATAAGAGACTGATTAAGATCTTAAAGAGGATTCTTGAAAAGAATAAGAGAGCATGGAATTCAAAGCTAGCATTAGCTCTATGGGATGATAGGGTAACTGTGAAGAGGGCAATTGGTTGTGCACCATTTGACCTAGTATATGGAATACATTCAAGGATGCCTCAGAATAATTTATTAGAAATGTATAAATTTGTTCAGTTATATGATGGTGACATAGATGATGAGATGCAATTGAGAATTAAGGACCTCATTAGGTTAGATGAGACTAGAAGAGAGTTAGTTGCAAGGAATGCCAAATTGCAGTTGCAAGTTAAGAATTTGTATGATAAAAAGATTGTTGACAGGAAGTTTGAGCCTGGTGATTTGGTATTAATTTTGAATGCCATACTAGAGGATAAGGGAAAACATGGTAAATTTGATCCCATCTAGCTAGGGCCATATCTAATTCATGAGAAATGGGGCCAAGATTCATATATTGTCAAAGAGTTAAATGGTGAAGTTCAGGAATTGCTAGTTCATGGACAATTCTTGAAGAAATACTTCAATTGAAGGTATTCTCTTTTCCATGAATAGTAGTTAGGTCTATATATTCTATAAATTTTTGTAAATAGTTGCTTGCCCCTACCCTATTTTGTCCTGGCCTGTAAGCTTTTGGTCTTGTGGCTTGTAGTTGTTCAAAATTTTGTCTAGTTGGTGGTCTTCTATAACCAATGATTCTAGATTCTTGTTGTGCCTACAAGAGCCACACATCCCCAAACAGAGCCACTGTTAGTACTTGAATGAATTTCCATGGTCTTCTATCTTTTATTTGGTGTTTCCCTGCAAAATTTCATGGCCTTAGCATGTTTCTTCTAGTCGCTGCAGTCATTTTTCATGTCTCTAGCTAAAGCCCTAAGTAAAATATTCAAAAAACTAGCCGTTGGTACAAAAAACCCTTTTTTTAACCCTGCCCTTGTTATAATTTCAAGTTAACTTTTTAGGCCACTTAAAACCTTTTATTTTCATGTGCTATTTAAACAGGTTCACTTTTTGTCATGCAGTTAGGTTCTTCATGTGTTGGCGGGGTCCCCTTTATATTTCCTAAGCGCCTATGTTTTAATTTTTCCTAAGCCTTTATTTTCCCTAGGCCCACCTCTGAGTCTCTGACACCATCTCCATCTAATGATGGGCATATCTTCTCAAGTGATGTGTCAGATGCATAAGATCTTGAGATGGCTGTCGATTCTTTGTATGACGTAGCCTTTCCTTCAAGTAGGTCCACTTGCTAGGTGTGCAGATTTACCTATCTCTCATTGGTCCATGGGAGTGTTAGCACGTGCAAAAAATTTCATGGCTCTAGCAATTTTCTCCTCATCTCTACAGTCATTTTTATCTCGCTAGCATAAACCCTTGTCAAAATTTAAAAATGTAGCCATTGCATGAAAATCCCTTTGTTATGCCCTGGCCTTGTTCTAATTTTAAGTTACCTTTACCAACCACTAAAGTTCCAAATCCACATGTGCTTATTAGAGACCATTTTACCATGTTTATGGTTAGGTTTTTCATGTGTCAACGGGGTCCCCTTTAATTTTTCCTATGTCCCTGCCCTTTATTCTTTCCTAGGGGCCCAGTGTATTTTAATTTTTTCTAAGTTTGACTGTTTTAATACTTCCTATGTTTTCGCTTGCTTTATTTCTTGGGCCCGGTCTCTAACACCATCTCAATCTAGCAGCTATCGCTAGAGCACATGAAGTTTGTCAGACCTATGTGAAATCATGATGGTCATTGGTCTTATCTTTGTGACATGGCATTTCAAATTGTGGGTCCAGGGTGACACCTAAGCATAGTTGGTGGTTCCTCATTGGCCGATGGATTTAATGAAGTGGCATTAGCGGGCCTAGGTGGGGTTTTGTTGTTAGTTTCCCAAGGATCATGTGGTTGTCGCATGATCGCATGGAATATTTCATCCCCTTGTGATCATGCGATGACCATTGATTTCAAATCTTTCCTGGATGTCTTAGTGGGACCTGGTTGCTGGTGTGTCTACCAGAGGGGTCCTGATGTGTCAGAGCATCGATGATCAGCATATGTTCTTAAGGATTTTTTCTGACACGTGCGATGATGTACCATCCATCTGATCTTCCAAGTGGGATTTATCTCTTTGTGGGTCTAATGACACATTGGTACAATTGGCAGTTTGTGATTGGTCCATGAGGTAATACAGTGGTAGTTGTCAGTGGTTCCTAGGTTGCTAGCTTGTCAGAGGGTCCTGACCCTTGCAGTGCATCAACGACGGGTGTAAATTCTTATGAGATGTGTCAGATGTATGAGATTTTGAGACAACTGTTGATTTTTTTGTGTGATGTAACCTTTTCTCTTGGTGGGTCCATCTGCCAAATATGCTGATTTGTTGTACTATGATTGGTCCACATTGTGTGAGCTGGATGTGTTGTCAGGTGGGCTCGATATCTCAATGAGAGGAATCATAATCCACGGTTGGCATGTAAGCGCATAGAATCTTCCAAGCCTTTCAGATCTTGCACTAGCCATCTGATCTTCTAGATGGCTTAATGTTCTTAGTGGGGCCATTTGCTAGGTGGTGCGTAGTTGCTCAAATCTTATTGGTCAATGCGAGGAGTCAACACGGTGGGATCATTTTTAGAGAGATCAATGATGAAGACAAATCTACGCTCGGCATAAGTTCTCATGAGTTTTGTCAGTGCCATGAGATCTTACACTCGCCATCCATTTTTTAAGGCTTAAAGTGGGTGGGTCATGTGTCAGTGATGACCGAGCGGTAGCAATGAATGACATGATGACAAGTGGCATAAAGAGGGCCTAGGTGGGGTCAAAAGGTCTAGCGGTCCTGATAAAAGTGGTTAGCAGCTCGAAAAATTTTAAAAGTGATCGCTCATTCACGAAATGAATTGGTGGAGGTAAAAAGTGTTTTGCAAACTGGCGAAAGCCTTTGTTACCAGTTCACTAAATAAAGGACCAGGGTTAGTATGTTTCCTTTGTTCACTTGTTCATGGGGTTAAACTTGGGTTAGTGTTTTCATTGTGCGAAGAGGAAATTCCTTGTCGCATGTTCACTTGAGTTAACCCTGGGCTATCCGATGAGTTAGGGTCATAAGGCCTGGGAAACATGAAGATCTAATGGCCATGACATAAAGTTGACCTAAGTTTAAATTTTGACCATCAATTTGCCACAGGCGCCATAAAGTGACAGTTGAAATGTAACTTTGAATTTCCTGAGACATTTCTAGTGATACAAAGGACTGGTTTTAATTATTTTAGAGGTCGGATTTGATTTGTTCGGTAGCACCAGTGGTTGCAGTGTTGTCCAGGCTACCTTGATTGATTATAGTGGGGTTTGTACCATGTGGGGATGGATATTTTTGGTGGCTTGGGGTGCTTTGCAGGTCTGATCAGATTGGTTTATATGGTGAAATTTATGATTTTCCTATACTTCTCAGAGATTTTCTCATTCATGAAGATCATCCTTTGATTTGACAGACCTGTACCTGGTTTTCCCTCTGAGATTTCTAATTTTTGTTGTAATTGGGGTTGGTGTAGTTGTTCAAACCCTAACCCTAGCTATCTGAAGCTTGTTGCATCCTATCTTTGGGATTCCAAGGCAGCTAGGGGGGATAAATGGAAATTTTTTTGATTTTGTAAGCGTTCCTTCGTCTGGAAATTTTTGAGGAGAATTAGTTCCGTGAAGGGTCCTTTTCCTTTAGATTTTCTCTACTTCTCTACATATAGGGTGTTCTTTTCTCCTTTGTTGGCTCAGAGAATATGATATGTATTGTAACTAATTTGTCTTATGTATGAGGATTCAGTATATTCTTACTGTTACTAAGCTATCTCCATTTGAATTCTAAATTCATTAATCATACATCAAGGGTGTTTTATTTTTCTATTTGCATTGCCTATGTGTTTGCACATAGAGTTGTCTTCGTAGAGATAACTGGTTTAGGATTAGTTTTCATGTATGTATGAGCTAAGGTATCAAAGATATGTCATGCTTGTCTTCCAGTGGATGTTGGTTAATGTATCATCTATTTATAGGTCTCTTCTAAGGGGAGGGTTAAAATCCTTTGAATGGGTAATAACATACTTGGATACATAGGTGGGTTGTTAAAGTGAAGTTTGGTCATGGTGTGTGATTGATGTTAGGCATCAACACATTGAGTACATTGTCTTCTTGTTTCATAGTTGTTTGTTACAATAGGGTATTTGACTTTGTGGCCCATTGGACAAGGCACTGGTCTATTAGGGACTTAGGACATCTCAAGGGTCCTTCAACCCATCTTTAAATCATTTACTTCAGTTCCACCCTTTCCCTTTCATGTTGTTAGTATAGGTCTCTAGTTTTCATACCCATTCTATGCAAGTAGGGCTATTGCATTAAGAATTGCTTTCATTGTGGTACAAGATACCTAAAGGGGTTTGAAGACTATTCCACAATAATCTATCTGTAGGCCTATTATTTATCATGAGGTGTCTTGAGTGTGTAGATAAGGCAATACCCGCCTGAGTGATGTGGAGCTCAAAGAAGAAGGAGGATATTCTCTATCTTCATCAATTGGTTATGTTTTCTTGTCAAACTTGAGTGCCTATTTTGAGGATCAAGCCCACCTTTTGATTCAAGTTTGGTCATGCAAGGAAAAGATACCAACAAAATTGGTGACTCTCTTGGGGACCCATTGGAAAGAGTCAGATAGAAAAATAAAGCACTTGCTAATATCTTCTCAATATGTATTGAGTGATGGCTCTGAAGTTTCTATTTGATTAGTGTTCCTTCTGATAAATAGTATGGTTACTTGTGGAGTTTTCTATTGGTTGGAAGAAGAAACAAAGAGCAAGTACAAAAATTTTCCTCTTCAAGGAGGTGGCTACTCTACATTGAAAAATATGATGGAGCTTCATGGTGAGCTCTAAATCTACCCTGCCTTCCAACCAACAAGGTCTTCTACTGCAAAACTCTCAGGTATTTCTCAAAGATCTGAAATGTTCCTTATTAAGTGATCAAGCACTAAGAAAAGGACAAGGTGTGGGTAGAGGTTTGCATACTTCAAGTTTTTAGTTGTATTTTCACAAAATTTTATGGAAGTAGTGCATTAAGTTGTAATGGGTAAGCTTGAGGAGGAGCTTTCTTTCCTTGAGCAAGGCATCCTTAGGGATTTCATGTCATTAATGAGATTGAAAATAGTATGTAGAAAGGATCTATCCATATCTCTTTTCTATAGTAGATTTTGGGATGTATATAATGAGCTTCCTAATGATGTTGAGTTTTTCAGAATCTGAGTTCATTGGTTTATTCTTGGATCTTTGTTTTCATGAGTCAACCAGTTGGTCAGATGCATTGTGGGAAGAGTATTATATATGTATCAGAGATTGGATACTTAGTTATGACAGCCTTGGGCTTGATGATGCACTTGGGATTATGTCCTTAAGTGCTGATAATTGGAATGATAAAGACAATGAGGTTGTGGTGTCTTCATGTGAGTCAGATGCAACATGGGAGCAAGAAAGTAATGATGGAAGTGAACATTCCTTTATTAGTGAAGGTATGTTTTCATTTTCTGAATCTGAAAGTAATAGTGCATCTCAATTTGTACATTGTGCAAATATGCTTGAGTATGAAGATGTTGAGGGTGTTTTGTCCTCAAAGTTTGAAGATAAAGAAGTGGTAATTCAATGTGATGTCAGTGAGAATAAACATGAAGATTGGATGAAGAGGTTGTAGCATATAACAGAGAGTTTGGGAGTGAACCATGGTTTTTCTATGATGGTTTTCCTAAACAAGATAATGAAGAAGATATAATTGTGGATACTATATGCTTGTTAAGTGATATTGACTGTGAATCTTCATGTTGTTCTGATTTTTCCTCATATGCTGAAAATCTCCATGGAAATGAAGAGGGTAGTGAGTTTAAAGTGTTTTCTAATACTTTATATGATGAGGACTATGATGATGATCAACCCATTTTTTGTCATAATGTGCAACAAGGAGTATTACATGGAATTATCAATCCATTGTTTGAAGAACACATGGAGGTCTCAAATGTAGTAGATTTTGATGATGATGCCAGGTGTAAGTATAAATGTGATTATTCTTTTGAACTCCCACCACCTACACCTTAGGATATGCAAAGTCAAGGTATGAATGAAGATTTTTATCAAGTAAAGTATGTGACTTTTGCATTTCAGATTGATGACATACATGAATCAGTAGAGAAAGAACAGTTTCAATTTGATGATAGTATTCATGAGCATGCTGAGTTTTACTTCCATAGTGAGCAAGATGATGAAAATGCTTTAGATTTTTACTTGCACTATGGGAATGAAGATAAAAATTTTGTTTTTCCTGATGGATTGATTAAAAGTATTGATATGCCTGGTGAAACAAATGGGAATAAAGTATCCAGTTTACCTCAAGAAGAAAGAAATGAAAACCAAATTTTTGACAAGGGCAAAGATTGGTTCAACTTTTGAGGTTTCAAGATTTTTGTAAAAGTGTGTACACTTTGTATATAGTTTCC
The DNA here is from genome assembly GCA_027943335.1 of Chamaecyparis obtusa. NCBI lineage: Eukaryota > Viridiplantae > Streptophyta > Pinopsida > Cupressales > Cupressaceae > Chamaecyparis > Chamaecyparis obtusa. The sequence goes on from BSBK01001574.1 coordinate 62,294, forward strand.
TTTCCTATTTTTCTTGGTTTGTTCCCTATGTTTTTTGAGATCTCTATGCCCTTTTTCTAGTTGATGGTCTTCTTTTTCTAGAGATCTAATTTCTTGCCATGTTTGCAGGAGGCATGCATCCCCAATGAGAGCCACTGTTAGCATGTGCAAAAAATTTCATGGCTCTAGCAATTTTCTCCTCATCTCTGCAGCCATTTGTGTGTCCCTAGCATAAACCCTTGTCAAAATTAAAAAATGTAGTTGTTGCATGAAAAACCCTTTGTTATGCCCTAGCCTTGTTCTAATTTTAAGTTACCTTTACCAGCCACTAAAGTTCCAAATCCACATGTGCTTATTAGAGACCACTTTACCATGTTCGTAGTTAGGTTTTTCATGTGTCGGCGGGTCCCCTTTAATTCTTCCTATGTCCCTGTGCTTTAATCTTTCCTAGGTTCCTAGTGCCCAATGTATTTCAATTTTTCCTAAGCCTGATTGTTTTAATACTTCCTATGTTTTGGCTTTCTTTATTTCCTAGGCCCGGTCTCTGACACCATCTAAATCTGGTGGTTGTCGCTAGAGCACATGAAGTTTTTCAGACCTATGTGAAATCACAATGGCCATTGATCTTATCTTTGTGACATGGCATTTCAAATTATGGGTCTAGGGTGACACCTAAGGATAGTTGGTCATTCCTTGTTGGCCGATGGATTTAATGAAGTGGCATCAGCGGACCCAGGTGGGGTCTTGTTGTTAGTTGTCCAAGGATCATGTTGTTGTCACATGATCACATGGAATATTCCATCCCCTTGCGATCATGCGATGACTATTGATTTTGAATCTTTCTTGGACGTATTAGTGGGACCTAGTTGCTGGTGTGTCTTCCAAAGGGGTCCTAACATGTCAGAGAATCAACATTCGATGTATGTTCTTGAGGATTTTTTTTGACACATGCGATGATGCACCATCCATCCGATCTTCTAGGTGGGATTTATCTCTTTGTGGGTCCAATGACACATTGGTACAATTGGCAGTTTGTGATTGGTCCACGAGGTAATATAGCGGCAGTTGTCAGTGTGTCCTAGGTTGTCAGCTTGTCAGAGGGTCCTGACACTTGTAGTGAATCAATGGTGGGTGTAAATTCTTATGAGATGTATCAAATGTATGAGATTTTAAGACAACCATTGATTCTTTTGTGTGACATAACCTTTTCTCTTGGTGCATCCATCTGCTAGATATGCTAATTTGTTGTACTATGATTGGTCCACGTTGTGTGAGCTAGACATGTTGTCAAGTGGGCCCAATATCTCAATGAGAGGATTACTAATCGATGGTTGGTGTGTAAGTGCATAGAATCTTCCAAGCCTTTCAGATCTTGTACCAACCGTCTGATCTTCTAGACGGCTTAATGTTCTTAGTGGGGCTATTTTCCAGGTGGTGCGTAGTTGCTCAACTCTTATTGGTCGACACAAGGAGTCAGCATGGTGGGGTTGCTATCAGAGAGATTAGTGATGAGGACAAATCTATGGTCAGTGTAAGTTCTCATGAGTTTTGTCAATGCCATGAGATCTTATGCCCGTCCTCCATTTTTGAAGGCTTAAAGCGGGTGGGCCCTATGTCAGTGATGACCAAGCAGTAGCAACAAGTGACATGATGACAAGTTGCATAAAGAGGGCCCAGGTGGGGTCAAAAGGTCTAGTGGTCTTGATAAAAGTGGTTAGCAGCCTGACAAATTTTAAAAGTGATCGCTCATTCACAAACTGAATTGGTGGAGGTAAAAAGTGTTCTGCAAACTAGTGAAAGCCTTTGTCGCCAGGTCGCTAAATAAAGGATCAGGGTTAGTATGTTTCCTTTTTTCACTTGTTCACAGGGTTAAACTTGGCTTAGTGTTTTTATTGCATGAACAGGAAATGCCTTGTCACATGTTTGCTTGAGTTAACGTTGGGCTATCCGATGAGTTAGGGTCATAAGGCCTGAGAAACATGAAGATCTAATGGCCATGATTTAAAGTTGACCTGAGTTCAAATTTTGACCTCCGATTTTCCATAGGGGCCATAAAGTGACCATTGAAATTTAACTTTGAATTTCCTGAGACATTTCCAGCGATAGAAAGGACTAGTTTTAATTGTTTTAGAGGTCAAATTTGATTTGTTTGGTAGCGCCAGTGGTTGCAGTGTGGTCCAGGCTGCCTTGATCGATTGCAGTGGGGTTTTTACCATGTGGGGATGGATATTTTTGGTGGCTTGGGGTGCTTTGTAGGTCTGATCAGATTGGTTTATATGGTGAAATTTATGATTTTCCTATACTTCTCAGAGATTTTCTCATTCATGAAGATCATCCTTTGATTTGATAGACCTCTACCTAGTTTTCCCTCCGAGATTTCAGATTTTTGTTGTAATTAGGGTTGGTGTAGTTGTTGAAACCCTAACCATAGTTGTCTAAAGCTTGTTGCATCCTATCTTTGGGAGTCCAAGGCAGCTAGGGGGGATAAATGGAAAAAGTTTTGATTTTGTAAGTGTTCCTTCTTCTGCAAATTTTTGAGGAGAACTGGTTCCATGAAGGGTCCTTTTCCTATATATTTTCTCTACTTCTCTGCATATAGGGTGATCTTTTCTCCTTTGTTCGCTCAGAGAATATGATATGTATTGTAACTAATTTGTCTTATGTATGAGGATTCAGTATATTCTTATTGTTACTAAGCTATCTCCATTTGAATTCTAAATTCATTAATCATACATCAAGGGTGTTTGATTTTTCTATTTGCATTGCCTATGTGTTTGCAAGTAGATTTGTCTTCGCAAAGATAACTAGTTTAGGATTAGTTTTCATGTATGTATGAGCTGAGGTATCAAAGATATGTCATGCTTGTCTTCTAGTGGATGTTGTTTAATGTATCATCTATTTATAGGTCTCTTCTAAGGGGAGGGTTAAAATCCTTTCAATGGGTAATAACATACTTGGATACATAGGTGGGTTGTTAAAGTGAGATTTGGTCATGGTGTGTGATTGATGCTAGGCATCAACACATTAAGTACATTGTCTTCTTGTTTCATAGTTGTTTGTTACAATAGGGTATTTGAATTTGTGGCCCATTGGACAAGGCACTAGTCTATCAGGGACTTAGGACATCTCAAGGGTCCTTCAACCCATCTTCAAATCATTTACTTCAGTTCCACCCTTTCCCTTTCATGTTGTTAGTATAGGTCTCTTGTTTTCATACCCATTCTATGCAAGTAGGGCTATTGCATTAAGAATTGCTTTCATTGGGGTATAATATACCTAAAGGGGTTTGAAGACTGTTCCACAATAATCTATCTGTAGGCCTATTGTTTATCATGAGGTGTCTTGAGTGTGCAGATAATGTAATACCCACCTGAGTGATGTGGAGCTCAAAGAAGGAGGATGTTCTCTATCCTCATCAATTGGTTCCATTTTCTTGTCAAACTTGAGTGCCTAATTTGAGGGTCAAGCCCACCTTTTGATTCAAGTTTGGTCCTGCAAGGAAAAGATACCAACAGGGAGTATGAAGTGGAGTGTTGTCAATGGGACCGGTCTTCTTGGCATTCAAGCAGATTAAAGTTCATTTTAATCTTGTGGCTATCATTATACCATTAATGAAACATGCTTGACCTTTAATGTAGCAGTATAGCGACAGCCATTGATTCTTGTAAGATATTTGTGGGTCCAAGATTATGCGTAGGCAGAATTGGCGCTATTTGATTGATCCATGTATTTGCACAGTGGCTTGTTATCAGTGGGACCTGAGCTTTTAGTGTGTTAGAGGTTTAAGATCTTATGATGATCATTGATTTTGTCTTGTGTCAGAGGGATGTTAGGGCAGGGAGAAGATTCTTCATCCGACGGTGGGTGTGAAATCTAATAGAATCTTGGAAGTCTTTGTGAACTTCAGACAGTCGTCGATCTTCCTGATGTAGCCCAAGTCAAAGTTTCTTGGTCTTTTGGTAGTTGGGATAAGTGTTTAGCGGCCGACAAGTTTATGAAGGTTTCACTTGTTCATGTGAAATGACAGCGGTTCTCTAATTGTTTTAGCGATTTAGCAAACAAGTGTTCACGTAATCACTAAACTTTTTGGCAGATGGATAAAGTGTTTCACGAATTGGTGGAAGTCTTATGTCACTTGTTCACTAGATGTGGGGCCAAGGCTAGATGTTTTCCTATAGTCGCCAATTCACAAGGTTAAAGGTGGGTTAAGATTTTCATCTCACGAATAAGAAAAGCATTATCACATGGTCGCTAAATGTAAACTAGGATTCCTATAAAGGTTAAATCATAAAAGACTGTGAAAGGGAGAAATCAGACGGTCGGGACTTAAAATTGTTACAGATTCAAACGTGGACCATTGATTCATTAAAAGTGCAATAGGGTGACTTTTATTATTCAAATTCAAATTTTTGAAGGGTTTCCAGCGATAGGAAGTACCAGAATTTATGGTTTTAACAGTTGATTTTGATTGGTTTGGTGGCACTTGCTATTGCAGTGTGGTCTAGGGTGTTGAGTGATCATCTCCAGGGGTTTGTACTATGCAATTTTGTGCTCAAGGTGTCTTTTAGGTGGCCACAAAGGGTTGACATTTAGGCATTGTTCATGATTCTCAGTACTTTCTTAGTGAATTTATCATGATTACGGATCACTCTGGGATTTTCTTTCTCTTGGTTTCCTAGGTTTCCTTCCTTTGTAATAAATTTGTGACCATTTCTAGTGGGTCTGGTGGGTGAAACCCTAACCCTAGTCATCTGTAGCTTGTTGAAACTTGTTTTGGGTTTCCAAGATGACTAGGGGGTATATATTATAGAATTTTGACTGAGAAAGGGTTCCAAAACTTTCTTTGGTCCTAGGTTGGTTGTTAATAGTGTTACACTAAGTAAAGAGAGTCTGATTTTGGGTACTTTCCTTTGGTATTTTGTTTCTTAGTAATTTATTGATTTCTAAAAATTAATGAGAATACACTTGAATTCCTGTCTTAAATCTTTGATTGTCTTCTTTTCTAATTGTGGATTCATATATGTTAAGGTCACAAAGTGGATTAGCATATGGTTAACAAAGAGTATTATGAGATCAGCTTGGAGTTCCTGACAAAGTTAGGATTAAAGCCTTTAGGGTGATTTCAGTGAATTCATTGTTAGAGGGGAATTTGATGATCATGTTTGGGAGTGAGGGGAGTAATAGGCAAAGCACTTACTCTAAGTTTATATATATTTGAGTTAATGTTTGAAGGTGATATATGTTATTTAGTGACTCTTTTCCCTAGGATAAGGCACTGGTCTCCTCTTTGGATGCAGTTCATCATCATCAATCACACAAACAATTTAAATGATAAAATATTACATCAGTTAGTAAAGAATATATAGTTATATATCATTTTTAGACTCCTTTAGAGAAGTGAGTCAAGGGTACACCCACCTAAACATTGAGTCTCAAAGTGTAGGAGGATCTCTTTTGATCCTTGTTAATTGGCCCTCTTCCTTGTAGACTTTGGAGTGGTGATAGAGTCAAAGCATTATTTAAGTTACCCATCAAAGTATAAATCTGCAAGTTGAAGATCAAAGGGAACTCCCAAAAAACCTATTGTCTAGATTATTTCCAATGTATAGCACAAATACTCTACTTGGTCACATAGACCTTCTTCTGATGGCTCAACACTTCACACACTCTGCTCTACCCTGCTTAATCAAACATTGGCCACACTTCAGCAATCACAAATGATTGCCTATAAATATCTTTCCTCTAAATGATAACATAGGGTTAGCCTATTATAACCACCTTGAAATCATATTAGAGAAACCATAATCAACTTCAATAAATATTCTTTCAGCTCTACTATGCACGCAACACATTCTGGGACCTGTCCAAATAAGATAATTGTAGACACGTGCTACACACTATTAGCTCTACCAAAATAATTGTAACTTTCTCCTTAATCTTAATTAACTCATGTGCTCTTAACCAAACATCAATAAGTCTTCTCTAAGATTAACTCCAAGGGAACATACCCTAAAGAAAGGCGTAACTCAAGAACCAATAAAATCTCTATCAGCTCTCCTGAACAAACACTGGAAATTGCTACTGGTGAATAGCGACTGCATAACTTCACTTCTACTAAATATCAAACTATGAATTCATAAATGAAACATCACTAACATGTCTTCAACATAAATCTTAGTGTGCATGGCTCCATGATAACTGTACAGGCAACCACACATAGAACACTACCTATTACTCTGTCAGGAACATTGTTGACACCAACTGCTATATAACTATCTGTACTAACAGTTAACCTTTGCATCCATGATATCATGTTGATATCATGTCCATGCAACATATACTGAAGTCTTATTACATAAGACTTTCATGCATGCTACTTTCCATATGTTGTCATGAATGACAAACATATAGTCAGTACTGGCCTACTGGCAAATCTCCAACAATCTCCCCTTTTGGTGTTGATGAAAACATGTGGAATGAAAAACTACCACCAACCCAAGAGAACTTTTCTTTTATAACATTCTCCATTTCCTCATCAAAATAGCCCCATAGATGAATCCTCTATCTACTACAATATTTTCTAATATTCTCAATTTCTTCAACTGAACTGTTGTCATAATTGAATGTTGCTCATATTACTCCTCCTTTTGCTTCTATTTTCATTTTGTCTTTCATGACTTGTATATTACTCCCCATTTGACATCAATGGAAAAGGGTGCCATTCATTTTAAGCACTGGTACTACTACTGAAGTAGATTAGTCAACCTTCCATCAGTCCCTGAGGACTAATGCCTTTCCTTCTTTATTCTAAGTAGAATCAAGGAAGGGAATTACTCCCAACTTCTCCCTGAGATACTCAAAATTATCCTTAGGCAAGGACTTTGTGAATATATTTGCTAACTAATCTTTGGTACTCACATAGTCTAGAATGACTTCTTCCTCTACCACTTTCTCTCTTAGGAATTGATATTTGATCTCAATTTACTTTATCTTTGCATGCATCATAGGGTTCTTTAACATATTGATAGTCCTAGTATTATCATAGTGAATAACAATAGGATAATCAATCTGAATTCCAAAATCCTTTATCATCTACTTAATCCAAACAATTGTAAAACAATTCAAGGCTACTACAACATACTCCACTTCTACTATTAAGTGAGAAATACAATTTTGTTTCTTTCTTCTCCAAGTGACAAGTCTATCACAAAGAAACATTGCTCCACCTGATGTACTCTTTCTGTCATCAACACATCCTGCCCAATCTGCATCAGTGTACACATGAAGCTCAACATTTTCTAAATTAGGATACCATAGACAATATTCTATAGTGCCCTGCAAGTATCTGAATATCCTCTTTACTACCATGAGGTGACTTTTCTTAGGTTGTGTTGCAAATCTAGCAACAATGCCAACTGCATTGGAAATATCAGGTCTAGTCTGAGCAAGATATATGAGTTTACCGATCATAGACTTGTACAATGTTATATCAACTGTCGGTGAGTCATCTTCTTTTGTAAGCTTGCATCCAGTGATCATAGGTGTTTCTACTAGCTTGAAATCATCCATCTTGAATTTCTTCAGTATCTCTTTCACATACTTGGACTAATTAATGAGAATACATTTCTCTTTCTGCTGCACATTTAGTCATAAAAAGTATTTGATAGGACAAATCATACTCATCTCAAACTCATTCTACATTTCCTTAGCAAATTCTTCACTTAGTTTGTCATTACCTCCAATGATAATGTCATCAATAAATATAGCCACAAGTGGTAGACCTTGTGATGTCTTTCTAATGAATAGATTACAATCTATTTCTCCCTTCTTGAATCCAATCTTTGTTAGATATCCATCTAGTATTTCATACCATGCTCTAGGGGATTTCTTAAGTCCATAGAGGGATTTCTTCGATCTGCATGCCATATCAGGTGTGTTTGATAAGGTGAATCCTTCTGGCTACTCAATGTATACTTCTTTCAAATCTCCATTTAGGAATGCTGATTTGACATCCATTTGATAAACTTTGAGTTTTTGACTCTAGCATAAGAGAAAAACAACTTCATAGCTTCTAGTCTACTCATAGGTGCAAATGTTTCTAAATAATCAATGCCTTCTCTTTCCATAAAGCCCTTACATACTAATATTTATTTATTTCTTACTATAGTACCATCTTCATTCATCTTATTTTTGAATATCCACTTTGTTCCAATCACATTCTTATCACTACATCTTGGGACCAGTTCCCAAGTGTCATTCTTAATAATCTAATCAAGCTCTTCTTTCATAGCATCATGCCAATCTGAATCATTACAAGCATCTTTAACACTTAAAGGTTCAATCTGAGATAGTAAACATACCACTTCATTGCTAGCTGAGTTCTTTGCTTGTGATCTTGTCAAGACTTTGCCACTCTGATATCCAATGATGTCTTTATTGGAATGATTTCTAGATGTATACTTTGGAACTTTAGGTGATGTTGACTTTTCAGCCTTAGGATCACTTTCTTCACTTCTCAAAAGGTCATTGAACAACACATCAATGTTGTCAATCATTTCATCAATAGCTATCTCACTAGTGGAGGGTCTAGGTTCTTCTTCAATCATGGGCGAGTAATCATGATATCTTTCTTGAATCATAAAATTTTTATCAATCTTAACATGAGAACATTAAATGATCTTTTTCAATCTTAAATTGAAACATCTATAAGCTTTACCTTTAGTAGAATAGCCAAGAAAAATATGTTCATCACTTCTTGCATCAAACTTGCCTACTGCTTCATCCCACTTGATGTAGCACTTGCTTCCAAAGATTCTAAAGTATTTTACTATGGGAACATTACAAAACCATAGCTCATATGGTGTTTTGTCAGCACTTGGCCTCAATTTAATTCTATTGATGGTATAGACTATTGTATTGACCACATCTCTCCAATAGGTGTGTGAAACTTTTCCTTCTATCATAATGGTATGCGTTGTATCAAGAATGATCATATTCCTTCTCTCTGCAATTCCATTTTGCTAAGGGGTTCTAGGTGCACTTAACTATCTCTTTATGCCATGTTCTTCATAGTACTCATAGAATTTGTCAGAGGTGAATTATCCTCCTCTATTCGATCTTAAACATTTTATCTTTAGTCTAGATTCCTTCTGAACCTTAGGTTTGAATATTTTGAACTTCTCAAAAGCTTATGACTTATCTTTTAAGAATGCAACCCACATTATCCTAGTATAATCATCAACAAACAAAATGAAATAACATTCACCATAGTATGATCTTGTTTGAGTTGGACCACATAGGTCTATATGAATTAGATCCAACTTGTTCTCTGCTGAATTTTGCTTGCTCCTGAATGAATTTCTTACATGTTTTCCCATCACACATTCCCTACATATAGTATCAAGTGGCTTTTCTATGCTATGTAGATCTCTTACTTCTTTTACATTTCTTATCTTTACTATGTTATCAAAATTGATATGACATAGTCTTTTATGCCACAACCAACTATCATCAACTTTAACAACAAAACAGCTTGCTTCTAAATTAAGTTGAAAAACATTACCTTTGGTCTTTGAGCATGATGTAATCATAACACCATCCTTGTTATTAATGATGCATTTGTCATCTTTGAACTCTAACTGATAGCCTTTTCTAATAAATTGTCCAACATTGAGAAGGTTATGTTTCAAACCATCAACATAGAGAACATCATCAGTACTATTCTTTCCATCCAAGGTGGTGGCTCCTCTACCAAGTATTGGCTTAGGAGTGTTGTCTCCAAATCTAACCATGCCACCATCATATTTTTTCAGATGAACAAACCTACCTTTATCACCTGTCATGTGATGGGAACAACCACTATCTATAATCCAGTCTCTCCTTATGTCTGCTTGGGAAATCAATGCTAGTTCATGTTCCTATTTTTCATCTTTATGGATTTTCTTATCATTCATTTTGTCTACCATAGAAATGAATCCAATTTCTTCTTCACCTGATTCATCATCTAAACCTCCATCTCCAGCAAAGTAACATTCCTTAGAGTACTTAGGCTTGTAATCCTTTTTGAACATTTTACCTCTAGTGGGACACTTAGATGCAAAGTGACCTATCTTATTACATGAAAAGCACTTAAATGGTAACTAACCTTCATATTTTCCTTTTCCTTTCTCTTCTATTTTGGCAATCATAGAAATGAAATCATCTAATCTTTTCTCTTCATCATCATCATCAAAATTACCAAAAGTGTTTGCAAATTTCTTACCATGAACTATTGCTTTGAATGTCGTTTCACTCTTTGGTTATGTCTTCAATCTTGAGATCTCAAAAGCTGATATTTTGTTGATCAAGGTCTCTCTTTTGAGATTAGATTTAAGTTGCATGGTCTCATCAAGGATGTTGATCTTGCTCTCATATTCTGAAGTGAGAGTGGTCATCAACTTGTCCATAATGTCCTCTTTAGAAATGTCTCCACCATTGTTCTTGATTCCAATAACTGTTTCATTTATCCTTTGATTGTAAGCTCTGATATTTTCTTCAGGTGTCATTTCTAATGCATTGAATCTTTTCTTCCATGAATTTGTGCGTGCATCCTTTTCTTGTTTGTCTCCTTCAAATATGTCTTCTAGGTACTTCCATATTTTGTGGGAAGTGTCCACCTTCTTTTTCTCTAAAAATTCACTATCAGATATGGCACTGATAAGGGCTTCTTTAGCTATACCATTCTAATGAAACAACTCCTTTTGTCTATCAATAGCATCATCCTTTGCAAGGTCTTCTAAGGTGGGAATCATGTCTACTTTGATAGTAAGATCAAAAAATTTAAATGCAATGCACTACAAATGGGTCACCATCTTGTTCTTCTGATCAAGATAATTCTCTCCATCGAACTTAGGACTTTCTTTCCTGAAGTATGCCATCTGATCAACCTCAAGCTATTAAAATTTCTCTCTCAGGCACTTAGCTCTAATACCAATTGTTAGGAATAGTCCCAAGAGATAACTAAGAGGGGGGGGGAGGGGGGGGGGTGAATCAGTTATCTACAAGTTTCAATTCTTTATCCAATTAAGTATACTTAAACATAAGCATAAAGACAATGAAAGAACACTTGAACACAAGACAATATTTTTTTTATGGGGAAACCCAAATAGGTAAAAATCTCGGTGGAAATTGACACCTACTGATATTATGTACTAGTGTATAATGATCCTTGTTGGAAGATCCTTTACCTTGTTAGGAGTAGCTTTACAATATATTAAGTACAGTAGACCTGGTCAAGAGTCAGACCTTTTTAGGAGTCTTTTATAATTTTCCATGTTAGGGGAGGGGATGAACTGTCCAAGAGCTCACTGCTCAAAGGGGCGAAGGCTATAACCTTCTAAATAACAGATACACACTATATCTAGATCTTGGTGAATTGCGCTTTGACCTGCTATGTGGATCAATTCCAATGTTTAGCACAAATACTCTACTTGGTCACATAGACCTTCTTCTGATGGCTCAACACTTCACATAATCTACTCCACTCTTCTTAATCAAACATTGGCCATACTTTAGCAATTACAAATGACTGCCTATAAATATCTTTCCTCTAAATGATAACATAAGGTCAGCCTATTAGAAAAACCTTGAAATCATTTTAGAGAAACCATAATCAACTCCAATAAACATTTTGTCAGCTCTACTATGCACACAACACATTCTGGGACCTGTCCAAATAAGATAATTGTAGACACACGCTACACATTGTCGGCTCTACCAAAATAACTGTAACTTTCCCCTTAAGTTGAATTAACTCATGCACTCTTAACTAAACATTAATACCTCTTCTCTAAGCTTAAATCCAAGGGCAAATACCCTAAAGAAAAATGCAACTCAAGAACCAATAAAATCTCTATCGGCTCTCTTGAATAAACACATGAAACTACTACTGGTGAATAGCAACTACATAACTTCACTTCTACTGAATATCAGACTATGTGTTCATAACTAAAAAATCACTAGCATGTCTTCAACATAAATCTGAGGGCACATGGATCCATGATAACTATACATGGACAACCACACACAAAACACTACCTATTACACTGTCAAGGACACTGTTGACACCAGCTACTATATAACTGTCTGTACTAACAGTTAACCTCTACACCCATGATGTCATGCTAATATCATGTCCATGAAACATATACTAAAGGCTTACTACATAAGACTTCCATGCATGCTACTTTCTATACATTGTCATCAATGACAAACATACAGTCATTACTGGTCTGCTAGAAAATCTCCAACACATCTACTGAGGAAGGTTTAAGAAGCAAAATAAATGAAGGAGAATAAGTGGAAAAATATGATGGTTGATATGAAAATGGTTTATCTATCTATATAATAGATATGAGTTTCTTTATTGAAACATGCCAGAAGAAAGAGGACTGTAGAGATTTTGTGTGAACACAGTTTCATGCATGCCTGATCAGACTGTTGAAGAAGAACTGAACTACAAAATAATATCAAGTGTCAAAGAGCTATTATCGAGTAAAAGTAAGTTGAGGAAGTGAATTGATATATTGATCAGATGATTTTTATAGGCTATAATAGATCTGAACTTCTACAAATTGAGTTTTATTGTAATTAGATCAACTACTATTTTAGTTTAACCATTGATATAGAAAAATCTCTTAACCAAGTGGAGTTAACCATCTTATGTTATGCCCCTATGTCATTCAAGGAAT